>CM067902.1:7220498-7478636 GCA_034621355.1 Mycalesis mineus
ATTCTTTAGATCCCATAGTACCCAAATAAATAATATTTGTATATGGCAAATCCAGAAGATAAGAGAAGTTAAAAATTAATTAAAATTAATTTTGATTTTTGTATGTTTGACATTTATTACTTGTTTAGGAACACCAATACAAAACAGTATGGCAGAACTGTGGGCTTTATTGCATTTCATAATGCCGACACTGTTCGATTCCCATGACGAGTTCAATGAATGGTTCTCCAAAGACATAGAAAGCCATGCCGAAAATAAGACCACCATCGATGAGAGTGAGTATCATGAAATCACTTACACTTATCATCATGATTCATCATTATCAGCCCACTACAGGGCCAGGCCTCCCTCCATATAGGAGCGGAGGGGAGGGGTGATACATATAAATTAACATATATAGGCCTTACCTATTTACTACTGTTTCTATTTACTATTAGTGTTATTTTCATTGATATAACTTTTTAAGTATTTTGACGTGATATTGAATATTTATCATTCCCCATTATTAACATAGGTATAATGGATGGCCTTTACAGCCTTTCAGACTGAGAAAATATGACCTAAAAATATTTATTTCTGGCTCTATAATTTATAACTCTATACAAACACGGAAGTAATTTTCTTACAGAAGTTAGTATTCTGTTAGGCTTAGATGACCGCAGAAGCGAAACGACTCGTCGCGTCTTGATTTTTATTTATAGCAAATGGAATACTTAGAAATATTGTGATGTATATAACAATAATAAAACATAAGCCCTTTATTCTGTGATAAGAAATTACATATTTCATGTACATAAATCCTTTCGGCATAGGCCTTTTTCAGCGACCTCTACTGCTCTGTCATTTGCGACCCTTCTCACAGTTGGTGTGTTCTATAAACAATCAGTTTGTTGCAGAGCATCTGTCCAGACTGCACATGATTCTCAAGCCGTTCATGTTGAGAAGGATCAAGAAGGATGTGGAGAACGAGCTGTCGGACAAGATCGAGATCATGGTGCACTGCCCTCTCACTATCAGACAGAAACTGTTGTATATAGGTTTGATATTTCCTTATATTACTTTTTTTTTTTTAATGACTACAAGTTGGCCCTTGACTGATGCAATGAAAGTTCTCGAGATATACTCACACTTTTCTAGTTACTTACACAGAAAATACTATAAAGCTCATCATTTCTTTGAAATCAACTTAAAATTTTTAGTATTATTTATTATTTTATTACAGTTTGTAATATAATATGAAAAAATTTGAAAAATATTTTTTTTAAATATTTGTAACTCTTCATAATATTATTTGTGTTTGGTGTAATTTCTAGCGCTAAAGAAGAAAATCAAAATAGAAGAATTATTACACTATTCGGTGGGTGCCGAGTCTGGTCACAATGTAGATAAAAATTTCACATCCAACCTTATGAACTTAGTTATGCAATTTAGGAAGGTAAGTTATAAATTTGATTTCAAATAAATTATATTTCTCTCATTTTGTATTTATACTTGCATTTTCTTATTTACTCATCATTTTCATAGAGATAGTCAGCAGATACCCATGTCTGTCATGTCATGCGTATGCTTATGGCAATGAGGCGTGAGGCAATTTGTATGAACGTAAGATAATTTTGACAAAACTTTTTTTTCCAGAATGTCCTAGATTTGATCCGGAAATTCGCTTTTCCGCTTTCATTTCCACTCACTCTTGCTTTACATATGTTTTGTTAGTCTACTTTCTTAGTCAAACTTAAAATAATTTTCCAGGTGTGCAATCATCCAGAACTATTCGAAAGGCGCGACGTGCGCTCTCCATTTGCGATGCAAATCGACGACTATCACCTACCAAAGATAATAGCCGAGGATGGCATCCTTTTGAGAAAGATACCCTCAAAACGTCACATTTTGTGCAATAAGCTATGTGTCCTAACACCAGAGCATGTTCATAGGAGTATCAGTGACGATGCGTACAGTTGTTTCGCGTTCATGAGGTTCATGGACTTGTCTCCTATGGAGTTGTATAGAGTTACTGTGTGCGGTTGGTTGTATGCGTAAGTATTAGGTTATATTAACATTGATCTCATATTAAAAATAGGATCCATAATCAACTTTTGGGTGGTCTCTTCAATGATACGAGGCGTCTACTGTGGTTAGTTACCGTTGTCTACAATCACACCTGACGGTAAGTGATGATGCAATCTAAGATGGAGGCGAGCTAATTTATTATGAGTAAGATGAAATCCAATTCCTTTTGGTTTCTACACGACATCGTACAGAAACTCTTAATCGCATGGCGGTTCGTCATTGTCAGTAGAGTGGTGAGTAGCCACGGCCGAGGTCTCCCACCAGTCAAATGATGATGATTTTGCGAATAAGTTGTTATCCAGCGGGTATATTTAAAAAAAAAGTGAAATTTTAAGTTTAAAAATATTGAAATATTTTTAGAATGCTGCATATTGAACGAAGTCTAGAAAAATACGAGAAGCTCCGTCATAGACAACAGTGGTGGATGCCTTCTACATTAAAGACTGAGGTGAAACAGGAGATAGACAGCGACGCGAGTGCGAGCGGGACAGACTGCTGCAGTGACACGTGCGAGAGTGGGACAGACTATGATAGAGTGAATAGTAAAGATTTACTTTTGATATGTCCCGATGGAGATGTTTTGAGGAAAAGGAAACACGATTGTCTTGTTTGGAGGGAGTTTTTGTTTACTGATCCACTTTGGATTGACGGTAAGGAGCATTTCCGTTTTTCTATAATTCGTATACCTACTTTAAATTGCTTGCTGAGTTAAAGAAGATGGAAATATACTTGCTATTTATATGAGCCATGAAACTCTTCAAATATTTTATAATTTTCGTCAGAGAGAGAGATGAATATCTTAGCATTCCATGGATTCACCGTGCGGGTGCCGGGTCCAACGCGTGGCTGAGAGAAAAACTCCAAACAGAGCTCGAGACTTGTGACACGGGTGTAGGTTTAAGGGTACCCTTAGTGACGCGCGTCAACACTCACCTCCTCTGTTCAAGTTATTATCCCTGCCCAACCAAATTCGGAAGGACCCTACTAGAGCAGCTTTGGACACTCGTTCCAATATGGAGCTTACTGCACTTCTAGTAAGGCCAAGGTCTTTTAGCAGGTTATAGAGAGACTTCGCTGGTATACCCCTCGCACCCACTTCTACCGCGTATAAACTAACCACATAGCCATTTTTGGTTAGTTCATTAGTAAGGTCATAATTAACTACAATAATTTACTAATATACTAGTACATAATTAATGTAGATTTAAAAAATATAAATTATTAATTGTCAGTAAAACCAGATTTACTTGAATTGTAGTCAATTATGTAGTACAAAATATTTATTTTTTGCTTCGACATGTCCTTGCCTTGAAGGTTCCTCTCGCTTTTTAATCGAGTTAAAAAATGATGAGGTTCTCAATTTGTCGGAATCTTTTAAATATTGAAAGAAAATATTTGGTGTAAATCCCCTGAATGCCAACCTCATAGAAATACCACAATTATATATATTTTTTTATTGACTACAAGTTGGCCCTTGACTGCTATCATACCTGATGTTAAGTGATAATGCAATCTAAGATGGAAGCGCTCTAACTTGTTAGGAGTAGGATGGAAATCCACACCTCTTGCGGTTTCTACACGATATCGTGCCGAAACGCTAAATAGCTTGGCGGTGCGCCTTTGTCGGTAAGGTGGTAACTAGCCACGGCGAAAAGCCTCCCACCAGCCAAACCAAGACAAATTATGAAAAATCTAAATCTGCCCCGCCGGGAATCGAACCCGGGACCTTCGTCTTTTAAATCAACCGCGCATACCACTGCGCCACGGAGGTCGTCAAAAATTCAAATATATCGTACTCTAGGGTATAAAACTACTGTCCGAATTCTGAAACATCATTAAAATTCACCGCTCTCTTGAAGCTCTCTTGAATTTCAGTGTCGCACAAAGTGGATGGTTGAGTCATGATTGAGTTTGGAAGAGATTCTATATATTTGAATGACGTTTCAGTATTTGGATATAAGTTCGTTTCAGATAGGCCATGAATAACGATATCTGGCTTTAAAATTTCTAAACATTATCATTATTCAGGCGGTCCATTCTACATCCACACTGAGCAAGTACTGCACTACACGCCAGAGACTGTTGAACATCGAGCATTGAGGACTAGGAACTTGAAGAACATGGAAGGACAGGTTAGTGCATTGCTCAAGTAAGTGATAATACGAGTGCTGAAGATCTTTTGGGAATAGAATTTGTCCACAGAAGTACTGCCTTCCAAGCTAGTGTTGGAGTCACTAAGTCTGATGATTTTTCAAAAGTGATTGAACTACTTGAAATAAATGAATTTCGAATTTGAATTCACTGCTTCAAGTTACTGTTTCCAAGTAGTCTCAGTTTCAGGATTAACGTAAATATAACGCCGCAATGCAACGAAAAAGGAAACTACAATTCAATTTATTTAAATAATATGGAAAATACTGACAATACTAAGTACAAGCACTTTTGAAACGACAATGTAGACTATTTGCAGTGACTCTACCACCGGCTTGGAAGGCAGATTTCTACACGAGATATATCTCTGGATGTATACTAGACCTACTAGAGTTCAGTTCGGTGAAGTTTCCATAGTAATAAATCATATTATTTTCAGACGGAAATGTTGAGCGAAATAAAAACGGAAGAGGGCGGTGTGATAGCCGTGGAGCCGCAGCTGCGCGAAGTGCCAGAGTTCCCTCACGTGGAGCGAGCGCCGCGAGTGTACCGCGATGTGCCCACGCCTTTACCGGCCTTCCTCTTCACCGCGCAGCCGAAGGTAACTATTACTAGCAATATAATATTATATATAGAAACGGAAGAGGGCGGTGTGATAGCCGTGGAGCCGCAGCTGCGCGAAGTGCCAGAGTTCCCTCACGTGGAGCGAGCGCCGCGAGTGTACCGCGATGTGCCCACGCCTTTACCGGCCTTCCTCTTCACCGCGCAGCCGAAGGTAACTATTACTAGCAATATAATATTATATATAGAAACGGAAGAGGGCGGTGTGATAGCCGTGGAGCCGCAGCTGCGCGAAGTGCCAGAGTTCCCTCACGTGGAGCGAGCGCCGCGAGTGTACCGCGATGTGCCCACGCCTTTACCGGCCTTCCTCTTCACCGCGCAGCCGAAGGTAACTATTACTAGCAATATAATATTATATATAGAAACGGAAGAGGGCGGTGTGATAGCCGTGGAGCCGCAGCTGCGCGAAGTGCCAGAGTTCCCTCACGTGGAGCGAGCGCCGCGAGTGTACCGCGATGTGCCCACGCCTTTACCGGCCTTCCTCTTCACCGCGCAGCCGAAGGTAACTATTACTAGCAATATAATATTATATATAGAAACGGAAGAGGGCGGTGTGATAGCCGTGGAGCCGCAGCTGCGCGAAGTGCCAGAGTTCCCTCACGTGGAGCGAGCGCCGCGAGTGTACCGCGATGTGCCCACGCCTTTACCGGCCTTCCTCTTCACCGCGCAGCCGAAGGTAATTTAAATAGGCTAACATTAGTTCCGTTTTATTAAAAGTAAAACAGGCCTCTTTGACAGGTTTGGAAATGTGAAAACGTCGGACTTCTATGTCGAGGCAATTAAAAATATAAACAGAACCCGAAACAGGCTATTTGAATGTCCCACTACATTGGCATTATAGGAAATGAGATATAGAGCCTAGATTCTAGAATCTAGGTGCTTCTTCTTAGTAGCAGCCTGGAGTTTAAATTGTATCGACTCTTGATCTGAGCATTTCTTATTAGTAGTGGTAGTAAGAAATAAATTGCAGACTGGAATTTATTTTGTGTACATTCTGGGCATGGGTTTGTTTCTTTAATATTTGTTATAAAATAAAAGTTGCCAATATTAGTGATCAATGCGCTTTGTTGCACGATGCAGGTACAAGCGTCGACGCTCACACCGTTCGCAGTATCACGGTGCTTCGCCCACCACTGCACGCGGCACCGGCATGGCGAGAGCGCGGAGGGAGCGCATACGCTCTCCCGCTTAGTGACCGCCGCACGCCCGCCGCAGGGCTGGGCAGCGCTGCAGGTGCCAGGTATAAGCTTCGCGGCTATAACGTTCACTCTCAACTATCATTTTATTTTAAGTAGAATTTATTTTTTTACTAATTTAATAATAGTTCATCCCACTGCTGTGCAAACCCTCATCTCCTTCCCCTTCCACTGTAACCTATTCATAGTCTATTGTGTTCAGTCAGTTAGTGATTCGAAGGCAGTGAAACCGTTAAAATGAGTAATACATATATAAATGTCTATGTATTATACATTGTTAAAATCTTAGATAAAAAAATCAATTTGATAAAATATAATATAAAAAATACCGTCTTCGCTTAGATATTGATATAAATAATAGTAATACTGTTGCCTGATGGCTCTGAACTTTGTTCTGCTAAAAATATGTTAAATCACAGATTAACTGTAGTCGAAAATGATAACTGAGGTCACCACTTAAAGTTTTCTATATCAATTCTTATTAAGAATGGTTAAGTTTTTACGCAGTCACTCGGTAAAAATCTCACACTATAGTTCGTTTGCGTTTAGAATGTAGTGAGCGTCAGCCAAACCCCGCTCCCTAACCAATCGAATCTTTTCAAATTGCAAGATTAAGTACACAGTGACCAATTGAAAGCATAGCTTCGAATGCGACGGTGGTATCCTGTAATTTGATTGGTTAGAGAGGTTACAAAGGTGGCACTGCGTTCTAAACGCGAACAATCTATAGATCGTCTTAAGAAACTGAGTCCCGCAAGCAAAAATGCACTTTAAGCTATTAACAATAAGGTAGTTTTTAATAATAATGTATGTTTATCCAGATAAGAACCAGCTGGTGAGCGACGCGGGCAAGCTGACGGTGCTGGACTCCCTGCTGCGCCGGCTGAAGGAGCGCGGACACCGAGTGCTCATCTACAGCCAGATGACCAAGATGATTGACTTACTCGAGGTGATACTATATTCAAATTCAAAATCATTTATTTCAATTAGGCTGTTATGCAAGCACTTTTGAAACGTCACGTCTGTTAGTACGTAGTGACTGTACCACCGGTTCGGAAGGCAGATCTATACTCACCAATCTTCAAAATAATTAATTGAACAACAAATTATTAAAATAAAGTCGCTTTTTTCTGTCTGTTCCTATGTATGCTTAAATCTTTAAAACTACGCAACCGATTTTCATGCGGTTTTTGTATCAGATAGAGCGATTCAAGAGGAAGGTTTATGTGTATAATACATGCATAATGTGGTAGAGAAACATTGATAATTTTATAATTTTAAATTTCTCATGTGTAGTATTTTCCATATCATTAAAATAAAAAAAGTTGAGAGGTGTCAAGGGACACCCGGATGGAACGAAGTTCCTTTCGATTAATTAGTAAAGGAATTGTAATAAAATTTTATTTTTTTTAAGTAATAATATTACACATACAGACGCGTACCACACACGCGTTTGTTGTTGTACACCGAAACACCAGAGGGCGCCACGAGAGCGCGAGACAGCATACAGCGCGGGCGCCCCCCGCCGCTCACGCGCACACACATCAAAGGCGGCGGCAAGATCCTTTGATCAAAAAGTGTCGTGACAACTTTTCGTACGAATTTTTTCCGTCTAGCCCCCTTTCACAACGCGCGATAAGGAACTTCGTTCCAACAACAAATTATTAATGAGTATACACGGCAAAGTCTACCAAAATAGATGGAATAACCTCTGCTTATGTTTCATCCCGAAACCGAAACTTCCTCAGGTGTCGACCCTATGGTGTTCAATTGCGAAGCATGTGACTGGATGACATTGTCGCTCAGACTCGTCGGTCTTTTGCGGAAAATAACTTAAGAAATATTAATTTTAGATGTTTTAATTAATTTGATAAATATTAATTTTATTTAATTGTCAAACAAACTCGCAGGAGTACATGTGGCATCGCAAACACAAATACATGCGGTTGGACGGCTCCAGCAAGATCTCCGCCAGAAGAGACATGGTCGCCGATTTTCAGGTGCGCGCTTATTTTTATATCGAAGTTGGCCCTTGACTGCTATCACACCTTATGTTAAGTGATGATGCAATCTAAGATATAAGCGGGCTAACTTGTTAGGAGTAGGATGAAATTCACATCACTTCTGGTTTCTACACGACATCGTACCGGAACGCTAAAGCGCTGAACCAGCCACATTTGCATTATGTAACAATTAACTTCATTGATAGAGTATTTTGTGAAAGTTTTCTTTCTTTTTGTGACCTCGTCTGATGTACCGTCATGCTTATTTATGTCGCTAAGTAGTTCTGTTCCTTGCGTGCTACGAAGTGTTGCTTTGTTTAAAGGCGATGGTTTTCTTCTCATCATTATGTACGAGTAACTGTTTGGTCCCTTAATTATAATAATTAAATGTTTTGGTCAATTTGTTTTGTATGTTTGAAACGAACAGTTTTTCCTCTGTCAAAATAGTTGATGCACAATTCTCAAAGCGTATCATTATGATCCTATTAAAGTTCCGCTACAAGACGAGGCCTCTCGTTATTTGCAATATTTTTCATTTATTACTAATTACCTCTTGACTGCCTGATTGTAAGTGATAACGGCCGAAGCCTCCCACCAGCCAGACCACTTTAGAAAATATCAATCGGCTCTATCCAGAATCGAACCAAGGACCTCCGTCTTATAAATCCTCCGCGCATACCACTGCGCCACGGAGGCCGTCAAAATGATGATGAGAGATAGGATAAAAACATTCATATTGATGTCATTAATATTTTCGTCAGGCGCGAGCAGATATATTCGTGTTCCTGCTGTCGACGCGAGCGGGCGGTCTGGGCATCAACCTTACTGCAGCAGACACTGTAAGTCATCTTAAGTACAATGCAATTGTTGCAACTTTTGGTCCAGTAAATAATTTTATGATTTAACATTTTCACGCCTTTCATTCATCAGTAGTCGATCTAAGGTCTATACTAAAGCCAAACTCTATTGAGAATGCTTGTAAACAAACAAATTAAAAATGAAGGTAGAAATCACTAGTCATTTTACACCTAATTTTTTTAGTTAACTTGTTAATGACGAATTCATGGCAATAAATTATATTAGCAAGCTTAAAACTAATTAATATATTCAATATTTATTAAATAAGATTTTATAAAAAAACAAAACATAATTTTTAATTTATTAGGCATAAAATGTGTTGCATTTACTACCTTCATTTTAAATGTGTTTGTTGACAAGCATTCTCAATCGAGTTTGGCTTTAGTATAGATAGTCTATTATTCGCTTAGGATGCGTCAATAGACGTACCTCGTGTGTCAAGAAACATTTAGTTCACCAATACCGAAATCTCCTTCGCCCTATTGATGTGAAAGAGATAATGATATTTTATATTGAAATGTATTTCATTTCAATGCGTTGATGTTGCAAAGTTTCACGTGCGTTGACTAGGCGTGCAGATCTCTGGTATCTTTTAGGAAATATTTGAATATTTTTAAAATTTTTCAGGTGATATTCTACGACTCTGACTGGAACCCGACGGTCGACCAGCAAGCTATGGATCGCGCGCATCGGCTGGGGCAGACCAAGCAAGTGACTGTGTACAGACTCATCTGCAAGGGCACCATAGAGGAGCGCATCATGCAGAGGGCCAGAGAGAAGAGCGAGGTAAGTACAGTACTACTAATAAATTGTGTGTATAGTGCTACAAACTTATCTGGCCCGGTGAGAGTGTCGCTGTGGTCGCTGTTTCCGTCAATAGAGTAGACAGAAACCAAAAGAGTGACAGCTGCGACGTTAGTTCCAGTTTTGGCCGCAGGGTCAGATAAGTTTGTTGCACTATAATTGAAATGAAGCCATAAATCGGCATGTTATTACTTATTGTGCAGTAAATGGATGATTGCCGCGCAAATCGTCTCATAGACTAAATAGAGCAAGTCATGTACTGTCAACGTAAAAATTTGAATAGTTTTATAAAATCTCCTTTAATTTCATGTATACCATTATATAAACCCATAAATTCACCGATACATAAATCCATCAATATATAAATAAAAAATATAAAATAATATTCTTAAAATGCTTAAAAACCCAGTGCAAAATAAAATGAATTATTATAAAACAAATCTAGTACGGCAAACTGTTTTATAATTTAATTTTTATAAATTGTAAAAGTAATGTTTTATAAATTAATTAATTCTTAATTTCGTTATAGTATGCAGTTCAAAATAATTGAAATTTTATCCTTATCTCGTAAGCAAAAATGTCAGTTTTCAAGGTTTTCATTTGTTTTCTGTTTTAGTGGGTCAACTACAGTTCATTTATACCAATATGTTGACTACTTGTTATAGATTCAGCGGATGGTCATAAGCGGCGGCAACTTCAAGCCGGACACGCTGAAGCCCAAAGAAGTGGTGTCGCTGCTGTTGGACGACGACGAGATCGAACTCAAGTGTGCGTATTCTAACCGAATAAAGGCCGTTCCATTGCGAAAGTTCATTGTATTCCGTGAAAATAGATTATACTAGAGGACGTTCGTGGTTTCAGCCGCGTTGTCCTCGTTCCGTGGGAATTTCGGGATAAAAAGTGGCCTACGTGTTATTCTTATGTAAGCTATATTATTGTGAAGTTTCATCAAAATCCATTCAGTAGTTTTTGCGTGAAAGTGTAACAAACGTCCATTCATACATAGATACAAACTTTCGCCTTTATTAAGTAAGGATTTCAATGTCTGAAGGTGCTGCTAAATTTAATTAACTTTGCAGATCGTCAAAAGTCTGAAGAAAAGAAAATCATGGAAGAAAGAGAGCGCAAGAGGAAATTAGGAATCCTGCCACCGGTAACGCTTGCTTGAAATTATTTTTTACACACTATAATTATATACAGGGTTACATGAAAATATGTCACGGTCACGTTAAAGGGTTATAATACAGGACAATAGCTATCAAACGACCCCTAAAGTGATCATGCAAAAGTGTATCGTTTTTGAGTTATTCTTTTTTTCTAGGTAAAGGGCTTTTAAAATGACCAAAAAACCATTTTTTTTATTTCTTACTAGTATAAATCCTTGTTAAAACTAACCAATTATATTTATTTTTAAAATACAGCTCAAAATCTGTACAAGTTTTCAATTTTTAATTTTAATTATTTGAATAAATAACCTTTAAATTTTCATTAAAGATCACTATGACACTTATCCTGCGGATTATTTTAAAAACATCTACGTATCCTTAGCTATCCATCGGTAGATAAAAATACAAGAAAAAATCATACAAGTCAAGAAAAAATTACACAACAAAGAGACCAGCTAGAAAATTCTAAGAAATGCTATTGTTTAGGAATAAAGTCAGGACCAAAGTAAAAACGATTTTAATTCAAAAAAAATAAAGATTATTTTTCAAAAAAGACAACTTGTAAAAAAGGAGAGATAAACTAGAGCTTTATGTGCAATATATTATATAATACTGATATTAATTCCCTTGAATTTTTCCCAATTTTTTTCTTTTGTCTCGTTTACTCTAGAAACAAAAGACGAATTGTGTCGAGTTGTAGGTGCATGCACTGCTCGTATACTGTGGACACTCTAGTGAATATCGCTCTTTAATTTTGGAATTACCGCTTCGTTTGCTGGACTTGTTTCTTGCAATTTCGTGACTCGGCTAGCTAAAGGAATTTGTGATTTGTAATTGTTACAACCTGTGCGACTAAGAAAGGACATACATACATAACATCACGCCTTATTCCCGTAGGGGTAGGCAGAGACCGCATCCCTCCACTTGCCACGGACCTCGCATACTTCCTTGCTTAAATTCGTACATAAGCCATTCCTTTTGATTGAGATTTGAGAGAGATTGACCATAAGATATAGACATATAACATCGCAGACTTTTTGTTGGCCTTTTTAAGATGTGCATTACTGTAGAACATTATTTTGATATATCTAGGGTACAGCGTTTGCAATGTAAGCGCAAAAAATGCGGTAATTTACGCCATCACATCAAAAATTATCAGTTTTTCTCTACTAAATTGTGCATGTATTATACACATAAACCTTTCTGTTAAACCACTATCTGATAAAAAACCGCATGAAAATCGGTTGCGTAGTTTTAAAGATTAATGCACACATCCGGACAAACATAAAAAAGTGACTTTGTTTTATACTATGTAATGATATGACCAGAATGTCTACTAGGAATCCTCCAATACCAACATCATAGTAACGACTATTATGTAATGATCATAACAAAATAATGCTTTGTCATTTTTCTGTATCTATACCAAAGCAAAAATCAATGTGGAAAGCATGTCAACAAACAAATATAAAATCAAGGTAGAAAATGCAATACATTTTATGCCTAATAAATTTAAAATTATGTTTGGTTTTTTTTATAAAATCTTATTTTATATATATAAAAGTGAATATATTAATTAGTTTTAAGCTAATCTAATGTACTGTCATGAATTCGTCATTAAAAAGTTAATTAAAAAATTGGTTGTCTGTAAAGTCGGTTTACTGATAATAGTTGAACGTGACAACTTAAGAAAATACTGATGGAATGGTAGCATTTAATTGGTTATTAAAATTTTTAAGTATATTTTTATAAATATTAATTTAAATTAATAAAATAATTGATTTTGATTTTATAAATTTATATTTTAAATTTATAATAAATATATTAATTTTTAATTTAAAATTAATATATTTAATAATTAAATTTAATAGACGGATGTCGAACGCTGCCGAACGCAAAGGCCGATTGTGCTTCTTTGTTGCTCGTTCCGCGCTCTCGCTTGCACTTCAAGCCTTACATGGAATGCCTCAAAGCGAGGTAACGCCGTATGAGTCATGTTTTTTCGTGCGTGCAGCCGGCTCTATCGAATTATAACACGTTGTCATGTCAAAAAATAGGTGTAAAATAAGTGATTTCTACCTTCATTTTTAATTTGTTTGTTGATAAGCATTCTACATCGAGTTTGGCTTTAGTATAGTATTAAAATTAAATAAAATTCGGTCTAAAGTCATCACTAGTAATGTGCTATTATATGACAACACGCAGGCGGCAGTGGCAGAGCCGAAGCGGTCGCGCGAGTCGTCGGAGCCGGGCAGCCCCTTGCAAGTGGACGACGACAGCGACCAGCTGCACATCGACGCGTCGCCGCAGCCCACTCTGCGTGAGTTACAGCACCTACATCTCTTTTATACTTATTGTAATGATTTACTAACGGCATTTAACATTTTTAGTTTATAATAATCACTGTTCCAATTTTCCTGAAGACATCTTGAAAAAAAAAAAACTTTTATGAATCTTTCGACCCGCTAAACGCACTTATATTTCTATTATACTGAGGACTTCGGAGAGTCTTTTAAAAAAACACTTTAAAATGTGCTACAATTTAATTAAAGACACAATGTAATAAAATGGAAATAGTATACAAAGAGATTTAGTAGAATTAAAACAATGTGCGGCTTGTAAGGCTTTCAGAAGAAGACTGACTCTGTCACAAGCGACTGTTAGCTTCCTTTAGATAGAAATGCTGCCAAAGTACTATATAAACACATCCGCTAACATAGGCGGAATGTAACAGTTCTCGTTAAGAATGCAGTGGGTCATCATTGTTCGGTAGCCCTCCTAACCAATTAAATCGCGCGTCGCATTCGAAGCTATCACTTAAACTGGTCACTGTGAACTTGACCTTGTAATTTGAAAAGATTTGATTAGTGAGGAGGCGGGGTTCGACCGACGCTCACTGCATTGTTAACGCGAACGTAGTGACGAACTCACTTCACGTATCTTTCTGTCTAAGACGGTACTATAGAAAGATAGATATGTAGATAGAGAGATCGATAAACAGAAAAGGACACAGAGTGAGAGAGATAGAGTGAGACACAGTGTGTGAGAGAAAGAAAGAGAGAGACACATTCGAAACTCATGATCGTGGTTTAGGACTAATAAAGTTTTTTACTGACAAAAGTTTTATGAACATGTTCTAACTCCGCAGCCTACTCCCCGCCTATGAGATCCAGCTGGGCCAACAGCAGATCGTCACGCGGTGCGCGGCGTGGTCGTCCGCGTGGATCGCGTCACGCCATCGGCCGCCGCCCCGAGCCCACGCCAACCGACCAGCCGTCCGCCTCCGCTTCCGCTTCTGCCGTGGCCGCACGAGCAGGTAAGCAACTACCAGCTTTCCCTTTGACTAATCTGCTAATATGATAATGCTGTCGTGTAAAACTACTTGTAACTACATCGGGAACCATATCAGTATTTACACAAACAGTTGTGCGTAGATATTATATAATTTATTCAAGGCTTTGTCTCAAATTGTGAACTTGCGCGTACGCGATGTATTGTATGTTGTGGTACGATTTCAGTTGAATCTGGCCAAATGGAAATGCGAAATCGATCCGAAGTTGTGTTCCTACCGTTTGTTTTGCATTCGTTTCGCCACGAACTATGTCGTGTTTTTGACGAGGCTTTAAATTAAATTAGTGTAAAAAGTTTGTAAGTTAATACACTTTGTTACAGGTGCAGCACTGTTGGAGTCGGACGGGCCGCTGGAGGCCCTGGAGCCGACGACCGCGGCGACGGAGGGGCGCGGGCGGCGAGGCCCCGGGCGGCCGCGCCTGCGCACGCCGAGCCGCCCCGCGCGGCCCAGCCGGCGAGCGCGCAGACCTCGCGAGCCGCTGCTGGTGCCGCTCGCGCCGCCGCCCTAGCCCCGCGCAAACCCGCACCAGGGTACCGGGTAATGATTCACTCTAAATTACACTCCCTAACACCAACAGCCAAAAAAATTCCAAAATTCCAAGTCTTTCTTTTAATAATCGTCACCCAGATGTGCTTTTTGGTGCACTTTTTAAAACAATAGATAGCGAGTTTTCTAAAATATTTAATTTTAAAAATGTAAATGTAAGCTAAAAAGTAAAGTTTAGTGATTGGGCTACTGTAGGTATTTATAAAAGTAGGGATAGATTGTACGCGTTGTATGATGAAAGACAATATAATAACACTCGAACTTTTTCCGAATTTGTTAAAAATTATTCAAAAACTTTCAAACGCGTATGTATTATTGCAAAATCCATACACACGAAGGACATGATAATTAGATCTGATAATAAGATCCTAACCACGTGGAACATAATTAACAAAACAACTGGAAATATTAAATCCCGCGATACGAATTATGAATTAATTATTAATAATAAAAAAGTAAATAATAAATACGAGGTTGTTAATGCTTTTGAAGACTTTTTCCAAAATGTTCCCATTTTATTGACTAATTCGCTCGATTCATGTCCTATGTCAGCCCAGAGGTTACTGAGAGACAATGTGAAAGAGTGCAATGTTCCATTTAAATTTAATTATGTAACTGCTTTTGACATTATAAAAACATTTAAATTACTAAAATTGAATAGAACTGGAGATATATGGGGGATGTCAGTAAAAGTGATATCTAATATAATTAATGACATTGCTTGAAGTTTTAAATCAACTTCTTAGTCATTTTACCTTAAATAACTTGCTTCATCCCGACCAATATGGTTTCACAAAAGGTCGCAATACAACTGATGCAGGTGCAGAACTATTAAAACATATCTTTGATGTCTGGGAAATATCTAAGAATGCTATTGGCGTATTCTGCGACTTGTCCAAGGCATTTGATTGTGTTGACCATAATACTCTTTTAATTAAATTGAACCACTATGGCATTAAAAATGTTGCACTTAATCTCATTGCCTCTTATCTCAGTGATAGAACTCAAAAGGTATGCATTAATGATATAAAGTCGCGTGGCTCATCTCCTAAAATGGGCGTTCCACAGGGTTCAATTTTGGGTCCTTTTCTATTTCTAGTGTATATTAACGATTTACCATACCATGTTAGCGACATTTGTGAAATCGTACTGTTTGCTGATGACACATCTTTAATTTTTAAGACTGATAGAAATAAAACAAACTTTGACGATGTAAACTGTGCCATATCACATGTGTCGCATTGGTTTACTGCAAATAACTTACTGTTAAATGCAAAGAAAACTAAATGTGTTGAGTTTTCATTACCGAATGTAAAAAAAATAGATAAGTCTTTATTGATAAATGGTGAATCACTAAAGATGGAAAGTTCCACAGTCTTTTTAGGAGTAACCTTGGACTGTAAACTTCAGTGGAGCGCTCATATAGTATCACTAACAGGTAAACTTAGCTCAGCTGCATTTGCAGTGAGAAAAATAAGACAATTTACCGATGTAGAAACTGCTAGACTAGTCTATTTTGCGTACTTCCACAGTGTGATGTCTTATGGCATTTTATTGTGGGGCAAAGCTGCTGACATAAATTCTGTATTTATACTTCAAAAACGAGCAATTCGGTCGATATATAAACTAAAACCCCGTGAGTCCCTTCGTGATAAATTGAAAGAAATAGGAATCCTTACAGTAGCCTGTCAGTATATATATAATAACCTAGTCTTTGTCAAACAAAATATAAATATGTATAAACAGAAAAAGGACTTAAACGATTGTCTTCTTAGGAATCGACATAAATTAGTTTTAACAGCGTATCGCCTCCGAAAAGTTCAAAAGTCATTCGTTGGACTGCGTGTACTCTTCTACAACAAGATGCCCAATTCAGTTTTAGATCTGCCATTGCATAAGTTTAAGCAATGTATTAAAATTCACTTACTGAGTCAAGGTACTACAACACATACTATAGATGAATTTTTAAATAACAAAGAGGTTGAGAGGCAATTGGATCAGCTTTCAACTTCACACAAGTAGTAGAATAAATAACTTTATGCAACAAAACAGTTAATATTGTAAAAATTAATGATTTTAAAAGAGCAACTGTTGAGTTTCTTGCCGGCTCTTCTCAACAGGACCTGCCTTCCGAACCGGTGGTAGAGTCACTACAAATAGTCTAATTTGACGTTTCAAAAGTGCTTATAATTAGCCCACTTGAAATAAATGATTTTGAATTTGAATTGAATTGAACAGCTTCTTGTAATAAATAAGCCTGCCAATAGGTCACCATGGGTTAATTCACTTATCTTGTGTTTCGTGCTTGGTTGCGATGAGACGTCTTTCGTCAAAGTTCAAGTTAAGGTGCCATCGTAGCTATAGCTTTCTTATGGGGGTTGGCTGTTCCAATGGCCCAAAAATGATAATAAGGTAGCTTTTGCCTTTGCCTTGCCAAAATCGTTTATTTTAAGTAGGCTTCGTTTAAAAGCTCTTATTAAACGTCAAGCAACACTATTTGTAGTGACTCTACCGCCTCGGAAGGCAGGTTCTGCCTGTTATCAAAGTAGCAATCTCCACTAAAGGAGCGAGGTGGGTGTAAGCTCCAAAATCCTCTATCAGTTTTCCGATAAAGGTAAATTATGATAAAGGAACATTGAAAATTGTTTTACTTAGTAACATTGCATTCTAGTGTCCTTATGTTATCGAAAACCAAAAGTTGCTGGGAAGAAATTGCTGCTAAGCGATAAGGCTGCCTTTTGTACCAGCTCTACTTATTGTATTTTATGTGTCTGTTTTGTTTTTCTTTGTTGTGGTGAACAAATAAAAAATAAATAAATAAACTACAGTTTTTCTTTATTGTTTCAGGTTATGATAATCGAAAGGACTGTAATTAGTGATTTACTAGTGATGGACCCACCTATAGACGTGTTGTTACAACAGATAACAACCCTACTGTGCAGTGCAATTGAACCTTAACCTATAGAACCTGTAGAACAATTGTGTAAATAAGATTTATGTACAAAAATAGCTTTTATTTTAAAAGTATTATGGTGCAAAGTTTATAAAACTGCATACTTGTGTATTATATCTACAAGTACAGAATAGATTGTATATAAAATGAAGTATTGATAATTTTATTAAATATGTATGACGCAAGATAAGAAGACCGTTTTGTCCTTTGCGAGGTTTATAAAAAAATGGCTGTCATTAGTAACATTATGTAGAAGAAAATTAGATTTGTTATTTATTGAGAAAGAATATATAAGTATGCATTTATTTTTTTTTGCATTAAAATAATTTTATAACAAAAACCTAAATAGCTTCACGGATAAAGGGCTGGGCTCAAAACCGATAAGTTTAATGTGTTTTATCCACGTGCGATGGACAATAGCCCAACCTGCTGAACGAAATATTAAAAAGTGTTGAGAACTTATAGAAGGTCAAGTTTATTATTGTGTGTTACTTGTTGAAACTTTATATAGCAAGTCAACTTTAATATTATGTGCTACTGTTAATTAAATAATTTTTCATTATTAAAATGTTGAATGCGCCATCTTGAGCGTTACACGGTCATATAGATTATACTACAACAGATTGTAGACAAAGAACTTTGACATTTTTACCACAGATCAAAATTAAATTGCTTATGTATTGAACAAAGAGAAAGGGAATATTATTCAGTTTATCATAAATAAATGAACTATTATTTGAACATAGTAAATGTTCATAAAGTACACTAATTCTTCTATCCAGTCATGTTCACTGGTTGGTTATCCACTAAGCTGGTTATAACGGTCTTCTTATCGTGTCGCATATATTTATAATGTAGAAGATATGTAATATGTATTGGCAAAAACTTAAACTGATGATTAATATAAAATAAACACTTAACAATAATAACTAAATTAATTAAGATTTTTCGGCCTTGATTGACATTTATTAGTTACTATATTAGGCCAAATAAAAAATCGGTTACTTTAAATAATCTCAGAACAATATACGGTTAAATTGACTAAAGAAATTGTAAATCATCAGGCATTGACTGTAAAAATTATGTATGTATAAAGTGTTAATAAATAAATGTGAAAACTGACTGTAAACTTTGTTTGTCCTGTATTATATCCTATTCTAATTTAAATCCTTGCTAATATTAATAAACCCGAAAGGTATGTAATGGATTTTGATGAAATTTTACAATAATACATTAAATTATAAATCAGCATATTACATGGGCTGGGGTTTTTAACTCGTTATTAGGGAACGGGAACTACGCGGGAGTCCTCTAGTTTGTTATAAAAAAACAAATTAGAAGACGGCCTCCGTGGCGCAGTGATATGCGCCGTGGATTTATAAGACGGTGGTCCTGGGTTCGATTCCCGGCAAGGCAAATTGAAATTTTCTTAATTTGTCTTGATCTGGCTGGTGGGAGGCTTTCGCCGTGGCTAGTTACCACCCTACCGACAAAGAAGTACCGCCAAATGGTGTAGTGTTCCGGTACGATGTCATGTACAACTGAAGGGGGTGTGGATTTCACCCTACTCCTAACAAATTAGCCCGCTTCCATCTTAGATTGCATCATCATTTACCATCACGTATGATAGCAGTCAAGGGCTGACTTGTAGTTGATAAAAATTATCAAATTCAAAGCTACAGGTAGAGTATATTTTGATCGCGCACAGGGTTATTGTCATTAACCCGGCAGGTACGCTGTAGGTACAAAAAGCAGTAAATTGTCAGTCTGCACTCAGCAATGAATACTAATGCAATCGTGAAACTGATGCGACAGATCGAGCGAAATCTGTCTGTCCGTATCTAAAGATCAGCCCGGTTAGATTTATGTGGAGGAATTTTTATGGGAAAAGTTTTGTACCTACTTTATAAAATGATTTTATTTCGTAAAAAGTGTTCGTGAATTTTGTCGTAATTTTAATTGAGAATTTTTGGGAATTTATAAATTATATCTACATTATTTTTACTTTGCTTTGTTTCTCTTGGGAACCTTTGGGTACATCAGGCAAAAGTGGGCTATTCTCATAAATTCACTTTAAGTGCTAATAAATGTAATAAACTATACATCACGCCGCAGAAACAAATTTCATCCTCACCGTCTGGATGCCTGGTACAGTACTTCCATCCGCTATACTAGGTCTTTTCTGCCACGCACTTCTAAGATATGGAACGAGCTTCCATCCTCAGTGTTACCACATTCTTAGAATTTTTAAGGGGAGAGTTAATAAACATCTCAAAGGCCGGCAACGCATCCGCGGCGCCGCTGGTGTCGCAGTTGTTAATGGGCGGCGGTAGTCACTTTAACATCAGGTGATCCGCTTGCTCGTTTGCTCGCTATTTTTATATATATATAAAAAAAAGCCATTGATAGTGTGGCCTTTTTAACGCCGAGAAATTCATTTATGAATTCTTCTGTAAAGAAGGGTGAAATCAGTGATCGTGTGATTCTAGGCACATGCCCATAGTGATCAGTGGAAAAGATTATATGTAGTTGATTAAATACCCTTAGTTACAATTTTAATTACTTACTAATGACTCTAGTATTTATGTATATAGAGTAATCCTTCCGCGATCCTTTGAAGTCCCAACTAGGGCGCAGGCGGCTCCGCTGCAGTGGGTATTCTGGCTGCTTTACAGCCAGTTTGTCCTACATACCCGGACTGAGACTGGGCAGTTCTGTCTTCATTTCCCAGCGCCAAAAAGGAGCATTTTGTGATCGATCTTGACCAAGGAATTACTGTTGTTAGATTTAATTCTTGAGTTACTGGTGAAATTATAGGCACAACTATGTTGCCGGCCGTAAAGCAAGCGCATCCTTAACGTATATGCCCTAAAAGGCATAGACGACTGTTTAACATTTAGGATCAGTGACCATCTGCACTTCCATCAACTTGTACAACAAAATATTCTCACAAGAAAATTGTTTTACTTTGTGAATTATTAAAATAATGTTATCAATTCACGCAGCGACGTCTCGGGTACGTTTACACCTCTATTACCATATTTAAAGTGGATTTATGGTTTTGCGGTTGCTCATTTACTGGAATCGTGGAAATGTATACACCACTCGGCTTCATTAGTTTCTGAATTGAATCATGATTATTTTTGGTTTTTTAAGTTTTAATCTTGTTGCTGTTTTGTCCATTCCAGGTTACTATTGTTTGATCTTTGCCATATAACTGCAGCAGGAAGTTTAATAATTTAACAACTGTATCAAATCTTGTTGTTTTCGATATTTCTTTAATATGGTTGGAGGAGTAATTACAGAATTGGCTCGGACGAGCCGGACTGCCGGAAGTCGCATGTTAAAGTTCAATCGTCGCGAAGCTCGATCGCAAATTTGGCGAAGGAGATCATTCGAAACCTACCAAAATATTAGACTGCCGGTCAAAGAAAACAAAGTAGTTATTACGATTGAGGGTTTTGAACACTTTACTATATAATTTCACATCACATTGTCAAGGTATACTTGTGAGGAAGCTTAGACGGCCAGATAGGTCAGCAGAATCAAAAGGAAAATGGTTTCCATAATCCTAACTAATATTATAAATGCGAAAGTAACTCTGTCTGTCTGTCTTGTTTTCACGCTACAACTACTGAACTGATTGAAATGAAATTTGGTACACAGTAAGTCTAGAGCCTGAAAAAGGACATAGGCTACTTTTGATTGCATCGTCATTTTGAAAGTTTAAGACCTATTTCTTAGGCAGTTGATTAGATATTAATAAATATGACATTCACAGCTTAGAAAAATTAGGCTGCCGTAATAACTAATTCCACGCGGACGAAGTCGCAGGCAAAAGCTAGTTACCTATATAGCTCAACAACACGTATAACGCGGACTCTACAATTCGATGTGCGTTAATCGCCAATGTGTTTGGAATAAAACTTTTTCTAAAATGTCATGTCAATTGGTTGATAAACGAAAACTTTACTCATTTATTTACTTCGCTTAAAGTCTCGTTATGCTATAAATGTTTACGAAAAACGTAAATTTTCTCAGAACTTGGTTCTAATTATGCATTCTAAACAAGTAATCGTATAAAAGAGGTGGGTACCTACTCTTAAATTCAAGACCAAGATAGATATTTTCTTTCATATAAATTCGCCTTTATTTTATTTGCTGGGAAATAAAAATAGAGGGAATTGAAGGAAAAGGCGAAGTAGGTACGTTTTTTTTCTAACATGCTGTTATTCCTTCATAAATCATCATTATATCATAGTCAGCTGGTATCATCATAGATCAAATATCTATATTAGAGCCTGCCATGGCTTTGGTGTGGCTACAAAAATAATTTTCAAGTCAGAATTTAACTCTGTATAGGCTTGCGCCTTAGCTTTGTATGTAGGTACACACACGCCTGATGGTAAGCAAAGATGCAGCCTACGATGGAAGGTGTATGTACACACCTGAAAAGGTACCTATTCGCTCTTGAAGATATCTAAATAGTATGAGGTAGGGGAAACGCTAGCTGGAAGGCATTCCATAATTTGTTTCATGCCAGCTTTCAAACAAATAGATCCGCAATCGGTACCTTCGAAGTTGCAATGCTAACACACAGACAGATAATCTACGTCTTTATAATAGCCCACTTTATTTCATCGGGGGCTAAAACAAGAAATAAAAATAAGAGCGACCGATACCGTGAGCAAAAGCTAGTCAGTAGTCGTAGACAATTAGAATTAATGCTTGATGCATCACTATAACATCATTATCAACATATTAAGGGCCCACGACAGGGTCAGGTCTCCCTCCATGTAGGAGAGCGGATATGGAGTGTAACCACTACGCTGCTCCAATGCGGGTTGGCGGGCTTGGAGTCATAATTTTTCATTTATTAACGATCACTTATAGGGACGGGGACCGAGGGCTTAACGTGGTCTCCGGATTTGGAATGTATCTACTAAAATTTCATAAAAGCATGAAAAAGTCAGAATTATTCCGTGACCTGACCCTGGATTCATACCCTAACCACTGGACCAACAAGTTATCACTTTATAGTTTGGTAAAATTGTTTACAATCATTACATACCGATTACTGAGATAGGTACCTACTTAATGAAGGAAGTGCATTTCGAACGATTCAAATTGCGTCGGGCGCCATCCGACGTGATACGAATACTTGCATGCAATTTGTGGGTAGTTAACATACTGTTGGTACTGACAGGATGTATAGCAGCATTAGCCTATTGACTTTCATTTAAATACCAGTAGATTATTTACAGGCCCTAATGACTCCCTTACTAGTCTAGAAGTTTCTATTGTGTGGTACATACGATCTTATAGATCTTAAGTTGATGTAGATATTTACCCGCATTGTACAATGAGCTGCCCTTTGCCCGTGATTTACGTTACGGCACATGTAGGTTTTAAGTCCGTGTCTGTCGATTAAATTGTAATGTTTGTAGAGAAATAAAGGCTAAACATTTCATCTGAAAATAATATGGCGCGTACTTAGATATAGACGTGTAGAGTCGGATGGAGAATCATTCTAGTAGTATGGTTCTCCATGAAATCCGATTATTTTTACATCATAAGCAGTAGTATTGTGTGGGATCTACCTACCTACTTTTTCTAAATGACCGATACTTAAAATCATTATATGTAATAAAAATAAAATAAATTAAAATTAAATAAAAATAGAACCGACTCAAAACGCACTGAAAAGTAAAAAATAACTGTGTCATTTAGTTGCTTTAATTTACTTAAGCATATTTATGAAGTAGGTGCAAGTAGGCTAGAATAATTTTTGTTTGTTTTCTTTTTATTTTTAATTCCACTGATGATATATTCTTTCGGGCAGTGTCTCATTTCTACACCATCCACGGGGACTAGCCAGCTTGGAGAAGATGGTTATTATAAAAACAAGAGGCCCATTTATTTGTTTTTTGGAGTTATATTTCCACTTAAGTGAGTACTTGTAGTTCCTGTGTTTTGATGTTGCATGTAGGCCATGATGGTGTTTTTTGCTTTGTTTATTTTATAATATTTTGTACCCAATTTTTGCAGCACCATTATTTATTTTAGATAGATAATAATCTCCTGTTTTTTTTCTGTTCATGTTTTTGGCTCATTGCTTTCCCTAAGAGTCGGGTTTTTTGTTTTTATAATAATAATTTTATTCCTTGTTCTCGTTCAATCTTAATTTGATGTTGGAGTTCCTTGCGTTTTTGTAGCACTTTCGCGGGATAATCTTTTTTAATTTATATAGGTAAGTTCTCTAAAGCTTTCTTTTTCCTAAGTATTTCAATTTTTTTCCATGATGTTGTTAATGTATTAATTAATTATAGGTCTACATTTTCCCGACTTCTTACCTATTCTATTTAATGAATCAATTTTTTGTTTTTGACAAGGACAAGGTAAATTGGGAGTCAATTTATTATTGATAATGTCAAGAATAATGGTACTTCTTAATATTATTAAGAGTTAGCAGATGATGGAGTTCTCACCATTATGAATGTGTTCTATATTCAAATGTGAGCGCTGTTCGGGTCAGTTCCAGCGAGTGCCGGGTGAGGGCGGCATACGAATGAGGGCGGTAATGAAGCGCTCCGTTAACTGCCCGGCGCCCGCCCGACACCATGTACATATAGACACGGACTGTTCTACCCTTAGAAAAGATCTCATTCACTTTACACTAACTTATTTATGGCTTTCCTTAGATTTCCCATTGTCGTTCTCAAGTACAAGAGCTACCATAACATGAAATATATTTTTTACGAGTTGTTAATTGAAGTATAATTGTCAAGATACTATGCATCTATGCGAACATACTGGCAATTTAAATAAAAAGGACCTTAGAATCCCTTTTATCCCAGGATTGATAGGCATCGCAATAAACTGCATCCCTTAAGAACTAGGCCCAATTCTGTACAACGGCTTACATCATGGCTAAAAAGCCCGGAACAAAGAAGAAGAAAGTGCATCCTAAAGTTGTTGATGTCCCTGTGAGTCATATTTACCTGCGAAGCGTTTTATTGGTTCTAAACCGTAATGCAAAGTTACGGAATGTCCTCTCGGCGTCCGTTTTCTCTAATACGTACAATGTGGGTATCTTAAAGTCAATTTTGAATAGGCATAAGCACGTACGTTTCACAGTAGAGTGCGTCTTCGCTTATACCATCAGGTTTATTGCAGCCAAGCGCGTATTTATTTTCAAATTTAAAATTTTTAGTTACTTACATTTTTTTTATTGAATAAAGTGTGCAATACATACACACTCATAATTTTAGAAATCTCCTAGTTAATTTTTAAATATTGAAAGTAAATAAATCTTTAAAGTCAGGTAAAAAAGAGCTGTTCTCCATGTTTACCAACAGGTATGTATGTAAATGTATCGTATAGGCAAGGGTTCATTAGCACATATTCGCGAGCTTCATACAAATAGAGCGGGCAGCGAACTGTCCCACTGTATTGCATAAACCATCGCCCGTGACACGCGCGTCCGCAGGAAGTTCAAGGCTCTGGAAGGACTTTGTGAATCAAATAAAGTACACTTATTCAATATATTACCTTAAAAATCGTTTTGTCTAAGATTAATCACTACTAATATTATAAAGGCAAAAGTTTATTTGTATGGATGCATGTTTGTTAGGTATTCTTTGACGTAAAAACTACAGAATGGATTTTGATGAAACTTCACAATAACATATCTTACATACACATAGGCTACATTTTATTCTGAAATTCCCACGGGAACAAGAAGTACGCAGGCAGAACCGCAGGCGTCTTTTAATATTTTATTTATTTCAAATAAATTAGTTTATTAATTTTTAACAATGTTATAATACAACACAATATATATAGCACTTTTAATAAAGTACAAAGAATTGTCCTCCAGGACTTTTGAATGCTCAAGTAACCGGCGCACAGGGCTCCAGATTGAGGAACCTAATCACAATGCTCGTCGTTTTAAAGGTTGATACTGCCTTCTATGCGACCCTGGATACAACAGCTAAGCACGTTCATAACGTGTTGGTTGAAGCTTTTCGTTATAAGACAATTGACTGACACAACTATCGGTACATTATTTGTTGACTTAATACGCCACATGGTGGTAATCATGTCAGCAAGGCATTTTGATACGTTTTTCTTTTCTGCTATTATTGATACGGAAGTAAATGTTAATTTTCTCCATTTTCCTTTTCAGCTTGCTTTAGCTTTGTGCTGAAGGGGAATTCTTTATTGAGTCAGTTTGGTTTATTTTTGTTTATGTTTTTCTAGGCTTTGTTCCTGCAGTAATTATTCAGTCTAAAAATCTTTCATTCTACTTTCTTAATAATTAAAGTATCTATAAAATTTCATTACCGTCAAACTCTCAATATGAAATCTAGTTGTAGTAGCAGTACCTATATTATACTAACAAGGCAAGTTATCAATAAAATTATTTAATAACTTTGTTGGAAATTTAAAAAAATAAATAAAAATGTTGGCTGGAGCTTATTACAGGCATATGAAGCTTTTACTTCTAGGTTTCAGTTTAGGTGTGATGGACACAGGGCGACACTTTGCATCGATGCACCTGTGGTCTTCTACCTAAGCTTTGATAAGCTATTATCAGCTGACATGTTTGAACAAGCTATACCGGGAGTGTCCAACTAATCACTTGCAATGCAAACTACCAAGCTACGTAGTCGCACCCACATACAATCTAATTATAACATCGCATCGTTAGATAAATCAAACGATGCAATTTTCCACCTCCGCACCCCGCGCCATTCATCACGTGGTGACGGATACTAACTGGTGTTTTTGTAGCCATATATCACCACTCCGCCCTAGGCGCGCCTTGTGTGGACGAATCCTTATAAACCGCCGTTTGATAAATGTACAGACTGGTTTTATTTTCATGCTTATGAACTAGCCAGGCATTCATCAGGGGTTATGTGTTATGTATGCGGATATGCTTATTCTGACAAATAAATGGGATTTTTTTACTTGCTTTTTAATTTAGTACTTTAACAGCTCATTATGCCATAGGTACGGCGGTGTAATTAATTATATATATATATTGTATAGTATTAAAATAGTGTACACTACATTAGCTATCTGGACTCGTTGGTCCAGTTATAGCTAGTTTAGTTTGGCATTATGCGGTCGTAGTTTCGATTCCTGGGTCGGAATATGTAGGTAATATTGCTTCTTTCCTCACAGACTTGGGTAACTGTTTTTTTATCTACAAGTTGGCCCTTGACAGTTATCACACCTTATGTTAAGTGATGATGCAATCTACGATGGAAGCGGGCTAACTAGTCAGGAGTAGGATGCAATCCACACACCTTTCGGTGTCTACGCGACATCGACCCGGAACGCTAAATCGCTTGGCAGTACGTCTTTGTTGGTAGGGTGGTAACTAGCCACGCTGAAACCTCTCACCAGCCCTATTTCGGATTCGTTTTCGTCTCTATCATTATCATTAACATCTAATAGTGATTGGAATTTCAACAAATACTATCACACCAACTTCGTCAATCCATATCGACGCTGAGTGGAGGTTCTAAGCCTAAAATCCTTTTTTTTAAGGGGGAGCCCTTGGCCTCTTTGGTCCAGTGGTTAGCCTATACAGTTTCGGATGTATAACTTATCATCTGAAATTGTTTAGGCTGGGGTATATAATTATTATTAAGAGAGTAACTTAAATTTGCTACATAACTGTATGTTTGTCAACCTAGAAATCATAGGTCGTTAAAGAGGGTAGGTCGCGTTTTTGAGTGCATTCTCCCAACGTGTAACTCGCTAATTGAATGTATTTGTGAAATGGTGCTCTAAATGCTGAATATCAATCATTTGAGCGGAACATTTCATTTTGGACTGCGTTCGGTTCTTCCTGCTAACGTACATTCCTATAATAGGGGATTGTCTTTGATATTCAAATAAAAAAATGTAAGTTAAATATACATTTTCTTAAGCCGACGTGTGGCACTCGGAAACTGCCGCGGTAAAGCTATTGCATAGAAGTTAAGCAACATCGGGCGCGGTTAGTACTTGGATGGGTGACCTCCTGGGAACACCGCGTGATGTTGGCGTTTTAAATTTTTATTTTTTAAAATTTATTTTTTTAATTTAAAAATTTCAATTTAAAAAAAAATTAAAAATATAAAAATATAAAAAAAATAATTGATGTTGCTCAACTTCCGTGCCCATTTCGGACGAGAACCGGTGTGTTCAACATGGTACGGACGTTGACGAATAAAGATGCGAATAAGACAATCTGAAAAAACTAAAATGTATCACCGCTGTGCCGGTTGGAGTGGTGGGTGTTAGGTGTTTTTTTCGTTACGGAATTTCTGGATTCGGTCACCACGCTCAAGGCGCTCGATAGAAGCTATACAATAGCTTAAAAATGTAAGTTAAATATACATTTTCTTAAGCCGTCTTAACTCCACGGTTAATTCATCATTATCACTTTCGGCCAATAGACGTCCTTTGTTGGATATAGGCTTTAAGTCTCCGACTTTGAAGCATGAAAGTGTGGAGCCGTTGCATCCAGCGTCCTACAAACGCTTTAAATCGAAGTAAATGTAAACTAAGTACGAACCTGTGTCGGCCAGACCTTCGTAATTTTATAAAAGCTGAAAGTTTTTCAACTTATCATAGGTAAGTAAGTAGAATACGTTATGATCAAGGCAAGACGAGGAGTTTGAGCTGTGGAGGCTTTAGGTTTGTAGATTTCAAAGCTCTAGACGCTCATTGTCCCAATACAATTCTACGGGATATCACGAGTGTCGCAATAAGTTTTATCTTTAACAACGCTTTCAAAAATAATAATTACTAGCGGACGCCCGCGACTTCGTCCGCGTGAAACTTGGTGTAGACTTGAACTCTCGTTTGACCCCTTAAAGAGGTGAGCATTAGAAAAAACGTTTCTTATAGCTCGCCTACGTCATTATAGCTATATAGCGTTTTATACAATGTTTTCAATTATATCCAATAGTTAAGGCAGCGTATGCGTAAAAAGCAGATTTAACAGATTTTTGCGATCCGACTTGCGCTACAAAAACTGTGATAACTCGTTTAATATATACAATACAAATATAAAATATAGCCTATGACACTCACCGAGTAACCGATAGCGTAGCATTCTATTGGTGAAAGAATTTTTAAAATCGGATTAGTAATTCCGAAGATTAGCCCCGACGGAACATTATTTACAAACTTACAAACTTTACCTCTTTATAATATTAGTATAGATGTACAAAACCGTACAATCGGTTTACATCTTTTATCACTTATATTGTCATAGTTCAATCATGACTAACATGCTTATGAATTAGAAACATAAAACTCTTCTTGTAATAATTTTTATGTATAAGAATTATACACTATGAGCGATGATTTTCAAGTAAAGCTCTATATTTTCTGTTCTAAATTTTTCGAAGCATTATTTCTAATTATACGTGACATCGACACGTAAAATCTATTAAAACATTTAACTATAAAAAACGTGGCTGATGTCGGAAATGGCATATTATATCCAAAAACAACCGACCAAACATAAATGGTCTTGCACATCTCTGTTATCCCATTAAAACGTGGACGGGATAGGAAATTTCAGGGGTCTTTTTAAAATGGGGGTGTAAGTATCGCCTAAAAACGCAGGGGTGGTTTTTGAGGAGCGTAGAATGACGGATGTCTTTACAAGCTAGACGACTTGTCAGTGGGGCTTAGCGTGAGTTTAGAAGAGGCTGTGGTTCCAAAAGTTTTATTAATTATTTTTTCATTTAAAATATTTGCCGTAATTAAACTTGTATTAAATCATATCTAAAAATACTTGGTTTGTGTCACGCAACATGAAATTTTGCTTTGCTTTACATAATTTCATACTATTTTATGTTTTTGTAACTTATTGCAAATTGGACTAGAATAAAATTTTACTATTTTCTTTTTATTTTTTTTAAATCCTAACTTTTGGCAGTTCACAGGTTCAATTTTTTTTCCAAATAGCTGCTAAGCTGTACTAATGTTATAAACAGATCCAAGTGCATATCTAAATCAAATTAGCTGTTAGAAATTAGAAATGTAACCTCTATGATTATAAAGAAACCAAATCAACTTTTTGTCCACTGTTTGTAAAGTAACATTTATATTCTCATATTTTAACTATTACAGCGCCAGCTATAAACTTTATTCATATAATTTTTAATTCCTGTCTCATAAGGACTCTTGTGAAACATTACCTCCGGTCGTATTCAGGTAGAACTTTATTCTATTGGGTGTAATGAAGATTCAAGTTTTAATGGACTTCTTCCTTAACTTATTACGACTCTCTGAGTTTACTTAGTTAGGTACCATTAAAACCCTAGACTTCCTAACTACGGGTTTAATGAACTTTCAAGGCAGAGTATTTTGGTTTGAATTAAATTATGTAAAAGGCAAGGAAGTCATTTAGAAAAAACATGTTCGTTCAAAATTCTCATCATTGCTTCCGATCATCATTTCGTCTGCAATTAGTGACTTTATCAACAGTTCGCAGTCTCTATCGGCACAAGCCAGTATAAAACTCAGATCACTCATTCATTCACTACCTTCATTCTCGTCTTTGAAAGAAAGAGATTTCGAAACTCACAATTTTAAAGTTTATATTGTTCAATCGTGTACAATCTTCTATTTTGTTTAAGGAGATATTTTGTGACAATCGTTCAGCTGTTATTGACAACACACGGGATTAACGACACAACATGCTCTTCGAGGCATTGGCTGCAGGCTGATACTAAGTATTTTTGTGAAGTAGAAGAAGCTCAATATTTCATATCTTTGCCGTGGAATCGAACCTTTATGATCCCAAGTCATATAGACTACCCACTAGACTGACTCTGACTGAAGACAGTTAAGTTAGCCTTCCTGAACTACAGTTAAGCTATGATTGAGTAGTGACTGAGCATATGAATTCGCAGTGTTAAGATAAATGAGAGTTTTTTGATATTTGTGAGATGTTACAGTTTTCGGGCATAAGATATTAACAAATATTTTGAATATCATTAATATTCTAGATTTCATTTATTCAACATTTAGCTTGAACTTTGAGAAACACAACCCTGAAAGCGATAACATATCGCTCTCGCGAAAGATAACTGTATCCTCGCCCTATGTTTTTTACACCTCGTATCAAAATGTCACCCGCAAAAAACGACCGTATCCGATTCACCCTCCTCTTCGGAAATAGTATGAAAACGTGCGCTACATTACGTGACGATTTTGTTATGACTTACATTACTTACGAGGTATCATTTACAATAGAAATAGATTTATATACATTACTTCTGTAAAAAAACAGTCTAAAAATACTCCTGGACTCTTTACAAATAGGTATAAGTGCGTTTTGATCCATCAAAGCTCTACGCTGTTTACGATTTTACCTACTTTGAAAAAATTTAAAACACTGATAATTGAAACGATTATTATATTACTAGAAAATGGAATTTGATTTAATTCTTATCAAATCGTCGGTGCCATTAAATTAAGGTCTTAGAATAAATTCGCACGTTGGATTGATGCTACTGTAACAAACTTTTCGCTTACTTTATTCTATTTAAATGAAGCATAATAAATAAAGGATTTGAATTATAATTAAATAAGTCCATTTATTGCTCTGTAAGCTTATCGCGTGATTCTCGTAATGAGATTTTTATTTATTTTGGAAATGTTCCATTTCAGACTGAAAAGTTCATTTTGTATTCAAAATGAAATGTAGAAAACAAAATCACTGTATTTTAAATTAAAAGTTAAATTTTCATTGAAACACCGACGGTAGAACCGAATACCAATTTATTGCTTTTCTGTATTTTATTTTTGGTATCAAAATTTAATACATAATTTAATAGGTGACAGGAAGTCATTGTCCCTGACATTGTTATGCTAGAGTTCACAATAAAACCGATTTGGCCCTAATTAACATTCTAGTGAAGCGTCAAGAGTGATCTTGATTCAATTAATATAATTGCTTCCAACACAATATAGGTCTTCAGTAATTAGTAGAAGTCTTCTAACATTTTGACCCGATTTCCTGTATAACGACGCTGAACTACGTCGGTCACCTATATTATGTAGATTGTAATTAAGTATCTATAGGAATCTTTGTTTTGGAATTTGTATCTACATACTATTGTTTGCATCATTAGAAAATTTATGTAAAAAATATACATTATTTTGTTTTACATATAGACTGTCATGTTGGTTTAGCCTTCGATTACTTGGTCCTGGGTTCAAATTTTGAGTCTGGGCACCAAATAATTCTGAAGTTTTACCCCAAGCCTGGAGTCGGGAACTTGGTGGTGATACACCCCCGTGCTTCGGAGAGCATGTTCAGCCGTCGATTAGTATCATCAAGGTGATCAATTATAGTGATCGTTAATAAATGAAATATTATCACCCTAAACCCGCTAACCCGCTTTGGAGCAGCGTGGTGGGTATACGCTCCATTACCCCTCTCCTATAAGGGAGGGGGCCTGGCCCTGTAGTGGGCCGACAATGGGCTGATAATGATGATGATGAAGTTTGTTTTACGTTTGTTATCACTACATAGATATCTATATGTATATAGCAATAAAAGAGTACCTGTTGAGGTACTTTAATGCTAGCTGCTGAATCTAGGACAATGATGCTGATGATCATGATTTTAATTCAATCTAAATTAATAACCATGTACATATTTAATTAATATGTTTCTTTCATATTTTTTTTAAATTTTATATAAACACCCGAGTCTTCACAGCATTGGTATTTTTATCAAAGTTTGGCATAATAGTTTTTAGATACTTTACGTCCCTCGCAGCTTAAGATTGATGGATACATCCGGTTGGGGTTTTAAAAAGTCACTTCCTATACGAGATAGGGTGCGAAAATATTGTGATGATGTATTAGTGGGGCGGGCGGAGTCGGGTGACTAATGAGGCTAGATGATGATATAGCTACAGTGATGAGGCGATCTTGAGACGATGACGATGGATATATTGTGTCAATAATTTTAAAATTGGGTCATTTGTATCAATATAGGTATCAAATGATAACTATGAATTAAAAATTTAAAAAAACCCCGACCCAAATTAGAAACATGAGAAGAACCAGTCACGACAAATTCAACGAGCCCAAACTTGATGGGTTTACTAAAAAGGTAGACCAGAGTTACGTCTCCTACCTTCGAGCCTTATCATCAGACCAGCTCAGCGATTCCAGAAGACATTAGTGTTTCAAATGTCAGATCACACACACGCTTTCAAGCAAACTGAGCGTGTAACATTTCTATCACACCTAACAAACGACCTGATGACCTTGAAGACCTGAACCGATTTCCACGAAACATAGCTAAGAACACTCTCGACTGCTATACCATTCAAACAAAAAAAAACCGCATTAAAATCGGATCATCCGTTTGGGAGTTACGATTCCACAGACAGACACATACACATATATTTACACAGACACGTCAAACTTATAACAACCCGTCGTTTTTGCGTCAGGGGTTAAAAATGAAAGGATTTGAAGAGTACAATACTATACGCTATGAAAAGTTTCAAATCCAAGATGGCTGTGACAAAAAACTGTTAAATCACAACTTTGTCGGAGGCTTTTTCAATTTAATCTTGGAACTTTGTAAGGAAAAATGTACAGTAGGATAGCATTAGAGCTTTTAATATCAACATAGCACGCTCTTCTAGTTTAACACACCAAATTTCCCGTCAAACGCAAAAGAGATTTCCGAAATTAAACTAACAATATCTGTATATGTAAATGTGTATCCAGTAGTAACTTAGTCTAGATTAGGTACATCAGTTAGTCCGTAAGCATCACAATACCGCAGTTCGGCAGTAGATACCCCATTAGCCCTGATCTGGCGGGATTATCTGTGCGCTGTAATTAGCTAGATCAATACGGAGTCTGGCATTAATGGCTTTTGTACAATCGCGTTGACAAGTGATCAGAATTATCAGGCAATTAGAATGGCAAACTACAAGGGTACGAGAATGCTACAAATTTTGGGCGCATTTGACCTTAAAAGCTTAGGTAACAAATGCCATTATTTTTGCAGCCACGGAAAAATATGAACTAGTACAACGTGTAGATAATTTTATCAATTTTCATTCGCCAATAATTGCAAAAATTAAGACAATTTTAACTTAACTTGTGACCACCAAAAAAAGTAGGCCAACACTTATTCATCAGAGTACAATTGCTGCTGGCTCCATACGGTACCTAAATGGCGTCAATGGGTGCTGCATTCGTCCCCCATTGAGCTTCATTAGAAACGGCCCGATGAAGTAAAGAGGGCGGATTAACTCCCTAAGGGTATTTTCTGAGAGACTTGAAGTAAGCCCTTGAATGCAATTACACCTGATAGTTAGTGATGTTGCAATATAAGATGGGAACGTGCTAACTTATTAGGAGTAGGATGAAATCCCCCTTTCGGTTTCTACACGTATCGAACCGGAACGCTTGGTGGCATAGCAACGACCGAAGCCTCCCACCAGCAAAATCTGGACCAATTTAGAAAACATTAATCGACTCAGTTGGGAATCGAATCCAGGAACACCATTTTATAAATCGACTGCGCATACCACTGCGCCATGGCGTCCGTAATAAAAAACGTATTACGTGAATCCGGTAACACTTTTGTAATAGCCAGTACATCGTGTGTATGTTTCGCGTACAACAGTCTGCCGGCTTTGGGTTAATTAATGACAGCTTATCAATTCATTACACACAGCCTGCGGGGTCAACGGCCCGTGGTGGAGGCTTATCCGCTTACAGCGATATTATATTGATATCAACCGATGTATCGGACACCGCAAATGTTGGATTTCGTAACTGATTCATTGTTATCTGATATTCGTGTTTTGGTGTTGTTTTGAGTTTTGGTCGTGGCTATTTTTTATTTAAATAGGCTAGCTACTGTAATTGAAATATGCTTCGTGGGACTATATTGCTTAAGTTAACAATATATATGAATGGTAAGAAAACGGTGTTCTATAAAAGAAAATGTAGTGACCAAAATTGAAAAAGTGGTTTGGGCATGCAGAGAGAGAATTGATAAAAGAAGATTAACAAAAGATTTTTATGAAGCGATGGGGGATGGAAATGTTGGAAAGGAAAGACCTGGGCGAATGTTCCTGGAACAAATTCAGGACGATTTAAAGAATGTCAGGTTAAGATTACCAAAGCCGATGAACTTGTGTAAATGGATTAATGAGAGTGGAAGAAGCTAAGGAAGCATGACCGTGGCAAATGAAAGGATGATCTTAAAACTCTGCCTACCCCTACGGTAATTAGGCATGATGTTATGTATCTATGTATCATGATTTTTAACATAAATTATGTAAAAAGAGAAAAAGAGACACTATTAAAAGTTTAAAATAATTCTCTCATTTATTTATTTACAATTGTTTGTTAAGTTTTTAACAATGCTTAAAAAATTATAAAAAAAATATCTACTATTAAAAATTTATAAAAAAATCCAGTCCGAAAAGCCGGTGGTCAGGGCTCCAGAGTGAGGAACCTTCTCACAATACGCGCCGTTTTAAGAATTACTGCCTTCTGTATCCGACCCTTGATCCAACAACTAAGCGAAAGCTTTTCAAGATGTTGGTCAAAGCTTATATTATTATCATTAACGGTAATGGTAGGTAGTATTCAAAAATCAAAGTTTTAAACTTTAATCGTTTTCCGCATAAAAATGCAAATACATTAAAATTGTAAAGTTTAATTTCGTTTGCTTTACGAGTGAACGTTTGACTCGTGTCCCCGATAGTGAAATACAATCGCAATCAAAGTTTCGAGACGGTATTCTGATATCGCGTGCCGGCGTTTCGAGCTGCTACGGATTGCTTTCCGAATATCTACTGTTCGTTATTGATTATGTACCGTTGAGCTGATAGATAATAGAGATATTATTTTGTTACTTTATTTCTTTGAACCGAATTTTAAGACGGAGGTCCGGGTCTAGCTGGTGGATGGCCTTCGCCGTGAATAGTTATAACCCTACCGACAACCGCCAACCGATTTAGCGTTTTGGTACGATGTCGTGTAGAACCCGAAGTAGTGTGGATATTAGCCTACTGCTAACAAAATAGCCTGTTTCCATCTTAGAATGCATTGGCATAAGAGGCAGCACGGAGAGGTAGACCGCTGGCTGACGCAGGCCTTTTGCCATTGGTAAGTCACAAGACGAGGTTTGCTACTTCTGCGACAAAGATGATACCCCAAGGCACGCGCTCTTCGAGTGCCACGGCTGCACAGACTTGAGAGCAGCTGCCGTAGGAACGAGTGACGGCGTGTATGTAGGCAACCTTATTACCCGCATGATCTCAAGTGAAGAAGAGTGGCAAAAATGAGCCCATATACTTAGAGCCACAATAAAAAGGAGGGAGGAAAAAGAGAGAGAAAAGCAGAAAAATAGAGGTTACACAATAATAGGAAGGTCAGCACGAAGAAATGTTAAACGGTTCCGTGCTTTCCGAGGAGAAGGGGAAGGTTATTTTTAGTCCGTGCAAGTCGGATATGCCTTGCCGACCAGCCGGCAGAAGTCCGCAAGGATTTTTTTCCTCCCCAATAAAAAAAAATCTTAGAATGCAATATCAGTGATGGTAACTGTACCATCAGGTGTGGTCAATAAATAAATAAACATCGTATTATTTTCACAGGCCTATAGGTTTAGGCCTCCTGTAAGTTGGTGCAGCTCGCGATCAAGATAGCCCATCTATGGTTTTATATGCTCTATGGTCCAAATCTTTGGTATAACAACAGATTCAAATATTTGCCTGAAAATTAGTTTTTTGATAACCTGCAGACATTTTTTACATTTTCCGAATAAATGAAAATCGGGATTGAAATCGTTTTCATGTTTAAGGACAGTAAAATAAATAGGTTTTTCCGAAAGTAGATAGTTTTAAAAATGGCGGTAGCAGGTATTTTTTTAAGCGTCAATAGCTCAACGTTAAGGGCGCTGAACTGCCGCTGAAGGTTCGATTTCCGCACTACCTAACGACATAGACCAAGTAATAGTATCTAACGCTTTTGAATAATTGGAGGGTACCAGAATTTTTATCGTCATCATTATAGCTTGGTCAATCCACGATGGCTCGTAGTGTTTTGTTTTTCAAACGCTTACAGTGCAAGTGTGCAATAAAAACTGCAAGAATGTGAGTTCTATTACTACGTAACGAGTAGCAATGTTTGCACACTCACACAAAGTGTCAAGTTAATTATGTCAACAAGAATGTCATGTTTGACTAGCAGTATGCTCTACTTCATTTTAACTTATTTTTTAAAAATGAATATGTCGTGTTGGTCCTGCACAGCAAAATTATATTGTGATATAGGTTAATATATATATCGGAGTATCACAATTCTTCTTGACATCATCTTTAGTGGTTCTTAATCTCTTGGGCGTTTTCTAGGGTTACAAAGACTTTGTCTTCACGAACAGATATATTGCAAGTTCACAATGTTTTGATACATGAAATAGATTTTTATAATTCCTGACGTATTATAAAGATTCAGAACAGTAGTTTATTTACACCCATCTTACTTTACTCCCTAATTTAATTTACTTCTTAAAAACACTTTTACACTGGTCCAACTCGACCAGCGTAAAAATATATCCTCTCCGCACTCCAGACACAAACTAACTACCCAACTCCTTTATTCCCCTCAAGATGGTGTAAATACTCTACTAGGACTTTGGCGCCCGACTCTTTTATTGGTTGGAGTATTAAAACAAATCAATCATTCATTCATTTATCAAATCAAATTGAATTTAACTTTGAGTTAAAGTTTTAAGTAAGCACCTACCTCATATCTCTCATTAAATGATTAACAATTAGTTCTATTTCGATTACTTTCATAAAAAAAAAATTGGTTGTCTGTAAAGTCGGTTTACTGACGATAGTTGAACGTGACAATGTCTTAAGAAAATACTGATGGAATGGTAGCATTTAATTGGTTATTAAAATTTTTATATTTTTATAAATATTAATTTAAATTAATAAAATAATTGATTTTGATTTTATAAATTTATATTTTAAATTTATAATAAATATATTAATTTTTAATTTATAATAAATATATTAATTTTTAATTTAAAATTAATATATTTAATAATTATATTTAATAGACGGATGTTGAACGCTGCCGAACGCAAAGGCCGATTGTCCTTCTTTGTCGCTAGTTCCGCGCTCTCGCTTGCACTTCAAGCCTTACATGTAACGCCTCAAAGCGAGGTAACGACGCATGACGTCATGTTTTTTCGTGCGTGCAGCCGGCTCTATCGAATTACAAGACGTTGTCACGTCAAAAACTCGTGACATACCAAAAATAATTACATCCACAGACAGTAACAATCTATTCTAAGTCTCTAGTCTAATTCCTTCGACAATGGTTAAATGGGTTAATATATATTAACCCATTTAAAAATATCTTAAAAACACACATACCCACAATCATCTCAGATAGGTACCTAGTATATCTATTTTTCTTTTGTTTAAACAGTTTAATGACTGAGCTCAACTCCACGCTGTCTTGTCTACCATACCCCTAGCGTTTTTGTAAAGCGTGAACCCATGATATCTATTATTATTTTGATTCATTACAAGTTAGTTTATTTAAACTATGATGGAAGCGGGCTAACTTGTTAGGAGTAGCATGAAATCTACATTCCTTTAGTTTCTACACGATACCGTACCGGAACGCTAAATCGCTTGACGGTACGTCTTTTTAGTAGGATAGTACCAATGTATATATAGTACAAATACCAAAGCTATTTTGCTAAGCTAATTTGGAAAATCTATATTGGCAGTAACAAACCAATCAAGTGACCTTTGTAGAAAAATTAAAGTCGAGTCGGTCAACCTGAAGGAATGGGCAACGGAACGATTCTTCTGGCTAAGTCACATTTAAATGTGTAGTTTATCATCATACGATACGTTTTTTTGACATTATAAATATAATATTGGTAAAAAAATTAAGTAGAGCATCATTCCGTTGGGTCATGACACGCAGCGATACAACCTACAATAGCCCGTGTACACCGAGCCGTGGTCGACTCAAGACTGATGTTCGAACTGTACTTCCCGCACCCTTCGGTTTCCCCTCGCGAGAAATAGTGGGGCGCGTCTTAGTGAATTGAATTATCAGTACCTATTATTATTAACAACCGATAGACGTCCACTGTTCGACATTTTTAGGGACTTCCAAACATAACGATCCTGAGCAGCCTGTGGCCAGCAGCACCTTGCGACACGATTCGGTAATCCATAAAAATTAATCATTAGCTCAGACTTAACACGCTGTTGGAATTGGGTTGGCGGGTATAAACTTAGTTTGATTTTTTAATAATCCGAAACTAATATACTATTGAATGCACATAAATGAGGATTACGAATTCATGAGTCCCCACCCACCACATCACAGAGTTTTAAACGAACATTATGAGGAAGTGTAAGTGTACCCACCAGGCAGCAAGTGAAAGTGTTGGTGGGCGGACATCAAATAAACATTGCGTTACCATAGGCGCCGGAGCTAAGGTAATCCCATCTTGACTCATCTTGAGGAGAATATAGACATACACACATTGTTATTATATTTCAAAGAATAGGACCAATCATCATCATTATCATTATTAGCCTGTTAACAGCCCACTACAGGGTCAGGCCTCCCTCCTTATAGGGGAGGGGATATGAAGCGTACCAATATAGGACCAATAGGGCTTTAGTTTTAGACATTTTCAACCATTTTAGTACAGGAAATCTTATAGACTCAAATACTTAGAGCGTGTAAGGCAATTTTTAATGTCAAAAGTAGTTATTTAATGTGTAAACCTACTTTCAATAAAAGATAAAAAGATTAATTATAGAATAAAGTTAAGGATTTTACTTTAAAATTATTTTGTATACATATTTCTTGAATGCGCACTATAGAGAAATATATGTTTACTCTTTCATTGGCGAGCCTATGTCGCCTCAGATTACAAGACCCTGAAAATATTTTAAAATGTAAAATTTTAACCGAAAATTTGTGTCACGCAACGAAGAGCACGTTAAACTGTAGGTCCCGAACATCATATAGAGAGGCCAAGCTTTGCAGTGGGCTCTTGATGTCTACTCGGTAGCTAGTTGCTTGATGTCTCGTCAGAGACAATTGGATATATTTATATATCTACTATGCAGATTAAGGTACGTTCGTTGTTATTGTTCTGATTGAGCACTGGTCGGATATTGCGCAAGTTGATTAAGACAAGAAATGGATTTTAAAATTGAATCCAACTAGGGAACGGCTGGACCTATTATCATGATTTTTGGTTTGTTATCTTTAAAGAGCAGAATAAGTATGGAAAAATTCAACGAAAAAAAAATTTGTCGATAAATCACGACTCCGTATACATTTTGTGTGCTAAGGCTCCGTTTTCGATGTCTTGTGTATTTACTTTACTTAATTACTGCACAATGGGTGAACAGATCTGAATGAAATTTTGGCACAAAGGTAGATTATAGTCTGGTGGAGCTAAAATCAACTACTTCAATATATTACATGAACTACTTCTAATTCTCCAATAATATTACAGAAACAGAATCTACGCGACTGAAACCCCGGGCACGTTTACTTGAATTAAATAAAATAAACAAACAAGTTTTATTTAAATTGATGATTGCTGAACTTGTCATTGAATAAAAATTAAAAAAACATACCTCGCGCGAGGTCGTCAACCTGTGTTAAGTCATATTGCGTACGATCGTTCCGCAAGTTGCTCGCACCGTGCTAACGAGTTGCAGCTTGCGACACCTGCATCTCGCCCAGCTTCCAGAACGATCCGAACTAGATGATCACGATTTTGTATGTATTATGCTAATAGGACTAACTATATGCTAACAAAATAAATTCTGGCTTATACCAGAGAGATCTGGCCTCCTGGCTTATGCTAGTCTTGGTAAGATTTCCAGCTTTGGTTATTTTGGGTTTTATAATTTCTAAATTGGCTCTTGAAGAATCGCGTCTGGTGGTAGACTTCGGCCGGTCTTACCACCCGGCAAGGAGGTACCTACCGGAGTGATTAAGCATATTTAAGTTACGTAAAACCAATTGAAGGAGCGGTATAAACACGTACCTTTACCAAGTAAGCCCATCACCTTCTTAGACTGCACCGTAACTTAACATCAGGAGAGACATAGGACTTGTAAGAACTTCCAAAAACTATTGTCTTGTACCGGCTGCATCCAGCCGCTACCTTACCCACTTTTGTGTCGGTATGTCTGTTTGTTGACGGGACTTTAAATCGTAAGTAGATAACTTATGTTATAAGGAGTAACGCACGCTACTTTTAGAAATTATTTAATTTAAATATTCTTGTACAACGCTGATGAAGTAGTGAGCATCTACTAATAGGAATGAAATAATACGACATAATAAAAACTTATATTAATTTATTTCTTCTTAACACTCGTAATCATATAAATTATAATAACTAAACACCATCTTAAAATAAAAATAAAATTACATATTTTCACATTATAAAGTCAAATAATAAATAAATAATTGATAATTTACTCAGACCTTGGTATCAAAAATCTAGATTCTAGAGAAATCTTGCGTAAAATGCAGTGTTATTTAATATTATGATTTTTGATATAATATTTTCATTGTTGAAATTCGATGCAATCTTAGTTCTTGGACTCTAGTTAAAGATTTTTGGGAAAAGTGAAGAATCTATTTTTCAATGAGTTACCCCGGAGTAGCATCAGAGTTAATTAAAGTTAAAAGTAAAAATAATGTTCCAAATTGTTTTTTCAGCTTAAATAACGTAACCGTTTGATCAAATTCAAATAAAAAAATTTAAAATTGATTTCGAAGTAACTCAAAGATTTAAATTATGGAGCAGGAAAGCTCTCAGTGGTAAGTAAGGTTTTGTTCATCAAGAGGGTCTGTCTTAACGGGCACCGATGAATCGCCGAGTGGAATCTCGGTTGTGTCAAAAAGCTTTTCTTGGATTTGGATTGGTTTTGGAACACCGTGATATTTTAAGGATCCGACTTCGCCTTCTCGAGGCAACGACATTTTTTCTTAGATTATTTGTTACAGCATCTTGTGTTATGAATATTAAAATAATAATCATCATTAGCTAATGGAAGTCGCATAGCTGCATGTCATTTATGTACAATTAAAAAAATATTAATTGCGTAAAGATAGTTAAAAGCCAAACGTCTGAGCAATCCCTTGCAATATGAACGTACTCGCAACACTCGTGTTATGGCCTAACAAAATACTTGAACGATTGCACGCACATTTATTACGTGAATAGGAACCGACGTTCATTAGTCTTGTAAGATTTCAACCATATTTTAATAAGAAAGTAATAGAAATGGCATGCATAAGAATTAAGACATAGCATGTAAGTATATGAATTAGACACAATGGTTTCAAATATACTGTGTCTTACAGTAAGCTGGATCTGCAGTATGTCGTTGTTTAAAAATAAATGTGTTTCATTATTTTCGTATTTCACAGTAATCTAAAAAACTACTAACCACCAAAATAGATTTCTATAGCTTGTAGTGGCACAAGCCATTCCTATAGCCTCGTTATATAAAAATTTGGAGGGCATCCATGTTTGACGAAAATGAAGTGACCGCTGTGAGCTGTGACGTTTAGTTACCAAAACAGCCGAAGGTATGACAATAGACAGATCAGAACCAAGTACTCTTGGACTTACCCCTAAGTCATGTAAGCTTTGATATAAAGGGGCTCTAACCACAGATGCTGCTTATTTTAATTGTATATTATTTTAGTTGTCCTCAAAGAAATCTTCTGTGAGCGGCACTTTACTGATCTGATCGTAAGTATAGGTACTGAAGAACCTTTGCGTGACGTTCATGGCATAGTCTATCGCATAGTCCAGTATGGGCCCTCCGAACTCAGAGGCCACAAGTTGAGAGTTTGAGTTTAGGACATCCAAGATGTTGGCACCTGTAAAAGTTGATAAATTTTTTATAATCTATACCAGAGCTTCTTAAATATATACCTAGGGTCGCGAGAGATTTTAATATCAAATATTTTATTTTTGAAACTACAATAAATTTTTTGTTGTGCAAAAAATTATTTGTTGTGCAGTTTTTAATTTCAGATTATTGTATGTTTCAAAACGAATTATAAAACTATATATTTTTATATGTATATGTATATTGTTACCTAATAAATAAATCATTAAAAAATATTAATTTATATTTATTTTATATTTGTATGGGGTCATCAAGAAACTCGCAATCATAAATGGGGTCGTGAATGACAAAAGTTTAAGAAGTCCTGATCTATACCAATCGTAGAGTTTTAGCAGTAGCAGAGTTTGTGAGAGAACTTATCCAGGGAACTTGTATCACCATGATTAATTCTATCGTTGGCGTTTACAAGAGTTGGCGTGTTTCTGTGTCTTACGACTATATATAAAAAATAACATAGGAATCACCCTCAAGTCGTGTAAAGATTTTGTTATTGTATGTGACCTTTGAATACACATGGATTTACTCAGTGGAAACCTCATAATTATATCCGATAGGAAGAACAGAAATAATTTACGTTTCGTTCACAGATATTGAACACGCGGACGCGTGTTGAAGCCAAGTTCAAGCAAAGCTCTGACATTAGAGTCATATCAAATCTAATGCCGGGAATCGGGATACACATTCTGATGCGCTTGGATTTAAATTTTAAAAATCAGTTATTGCGCACACAAGGTTTCCTGTGAGATTTCTAGTGATTTAATAAAAAAATACTTATCAAATTAAAAGAATTTTGTAAGAAGTCAAACTTTGCCATGGAGTCTTACATCTACTGTTTTTAAGTGACTACAAATAGGTATAACATTGAAGGTGCATATGTAAAAATATTGTACTAAGTAGGTACATTCAGTACAATATTTTAGACATTTTCCTCATCAAGTTTTGGGAAAAATAAAATACAATGTACCTAAATGGCCATGTCCGCGCATTACGTCACCCTTGATAGAAATATATAAATTACTTACTAATTTCAGGACTTCCTCTGAATAAGTTTGTCAGATTGAGTTTGAGATCTGTTCCATAATCTGCTTTATATTTATAGGAGTTGATCTTGTAATGTCCGTCACCATTCTTGTCCTTAACGACCTTTTCTAAAACCTCTAGTCGGATATGTTGATTCCCTAGAACAAAAAAGCAATGATATCTAGATAAACTATTTATAAATAAACTACTTATTAGATTTTTTAAAAGACACTTAATTTTTATGATTAAAATATTTATATAAATAATATTTATAATATATTAAATATCTTCAGATATGTGAGCCAAATCTAACTATAGTCGGAGCATCTTCTGAAGATCTACATGATTAAATAGAGTGAAATCGTCTGTAAATTGGTTTTAATGAATCATAAATAGATACTAATAAATGGTCACTTGTTCTTCGCGGAAAGTAGCAAAAATATTACATGAAAAGATAAATAATTCAATAAACATCGATAGTTTAAAAAAAATCAAATGTAGGTATTTTATGTATAAAAAAAATAATTTAAATAGAGAACGTGAAACTATAGGTACTTACAGATTTTGATTTTAGCGCTTCCCTCAGTGTCGAGACTGAAAAGTAAGATCCTTCCAAGGATGCTGTAGTGTCCTCTGATGGTAAAGTTGCAGTGAATGTCGAATATGAACGTGCGCTTCTCCCTACGAGACCTGATGATAAAAAAATATTCTTTAGTACATTGTTATACAAGGGGTTAAAATGATTAATTGAATGATTGTAAGGAGATAGAATTATATGTGATAGTTTTACTCCCCATCTTTAGAGGCTGTAAATCGAGTTATAATGGGTTTTTAGAGCCGAGTGTTACACCACTTTCATTTTTTGGCAACTGGCTTTGAGTAACACTATCTCGTCTTATTTTTGGGAGTATCAGTAAGTAAAAACTAAAAAATATGAGTAAAATATAAATCAAGAATTTATTAAAGTAAGTGACCAAAATATTTAAAAAGTAAATGGTTTAAACCTTAACCGTGAAATCGCAAGAAAACGCTAAGTCAAATAACAAACAGTAATTATTACCATCGTAAATAAATTCAAGGTTCATAATTTGTTTGTAAAATATATAGGTGTCAATTCATAGTAACGATCCACGTTTACAATAGATTTCAAATATTACTTATGTTTCAATAATAAAGTAAATGTTTTATGACTTAATTACTACGATCTGTAACTACGTAGATACCTAAAATTGGTTCAAGCCCATATTTTTTAAATCTAATATGCAGATGAGCCGCGCCTGTCTGTTTATCAAGTTTAACACACTTTTCAAACAGAAACATTATGTTTCTTATATATGTTTTATATTACAACATACATTATTTTTAATAACATTTTTTATATTACAAACATTTTATATTGAAACATTATGTTTCTTATATATGTTGTATTAATATTTGAATACATTATTTTTAATAAATAATTTAAGAAATAGTATATTATGTGAAAAATATTAACAATAAAGTAAACCTACTGAGGTACGAAAATTATATCTAAAAGAAAACAGAATAATTAAAATAACTAACTAATTAACTTAACTATAAAAACAATTCTAAATTTTGCTCTTTTGGTAGGGTGCCCATCACGCAGGCATATCCGCGCTGAATTGCGATATGTATTCGTTGCGCGAGAAAGCTGCCTGCCCGAGGGTCGCCTGTTGCCTCCCTGAGGCGCCTGCTTAATTTCTAATGGAGCAGCTGAGCGCTTCTGCCCCATGGACCCAGTGTCTCGACCCCAAATGGAAAGAACTCATACTGAGTGCCGAGTCAACTGTATTTTAATGCTCTCGGGTGTCCGCTGCCGCTCCGGCACGTCATAAATAATTTAATTCTTGTAGCGAATATTTTCGCATTGTTTGTTATTTAAAGATTATTTTTAAAATAATTTTAATCTTCTAGCGAATATTTCTGATATATCATTGACATTGAATTAACATTGTTTATTTTTATTCCGTCTGTTAACATCCTGCGATGTAATTAACAAATAAATTTGCATAACGAAACATTGATGCGCTGGACTTAAAAGACGTGTTGTTTTACGTCATTTCTACATTACGGAACAATTGTTAATAAATCGTTTTTATCATGATTATCACCTCGTACTTCGTTGTTAAGCAATTGTGTTTGGACTATTTTGCATAATTCAAATAAACGTGCATAGCTTGATGCGCTGGTTTTACCAAGGTTTGACGTCTCGTCTTCATTATGGAATAATTGTTATTGAATCATTCTTATCATGACTATCACTTCGTACTTTCTTGTTAAGCGGTTGTGTTTAAACTATTTGGCAATAATAAATTTATCAATAAAAGTTCATTATAAATACTTAATAATTTATATACTTAATTTGCACTTTTCACAACAATCTGACAAGTCCCAGCGTCAAAGTCATCTAGATGCGACAGAATATGTGTCCTTTCTACTCCGAAACCGGGGCACCCTCAGGAGATGTTGGCTACATTGTTCAATTGCGAAGTCTTGGATCTAGGTGACTTTGTCAATGGGATTAAACACACACACAATACCTTTTTTGTGCATGTGATTTCTTTACATACTTTACATTTTTATGTAATGTAGCTCTAAATCCTTCTGTATTCCACAAGCATTTAAAAACTTCAACTGTTTTGAACAGTCTACGGTCGTTTCTAATTTGTCTGATTTCGTAGTTAATAATTACAGTTTGGATGTAAGTTTTTGTTCAGCTTAGCTGTCTTATGCAAATATCAGCTGCAATGATTGGATTGTTATATGCACAGGCAGCGAATAATTGTCGAGATTTCTTGTCAGGAAGGTCAGCGTGCCCTTAGCGTGTTCAAACAATGCTTAATTTTTTGAATAAGAGGAAAATTCGAAGGGAATAATAATTAAAACTTTTTACAATGCCGCATTTGAAAATACTTCAGGTACTAAATATAACCCCTATAGCATTTATTAAATTTAACTTTAAATTTACAATATTAAAAATGGTGTTAGAATGGTTCTTACACCATTTTTAATATTACTTTTTAAGTTTTTATTCATGTAAAAACAGTTGCTTCAAATACGCCCGTTAAACACTGTGCTTGCGCGGTGGATTTATAAGATGGAGTTGGGTTTGGAATTGCTCCAGGTTTGGCTGATGGGAAGCTTCGGCCGTTGATAGTTAGCTATATTTTTATATAGTTGGTAGTCAATTGATAGTCCTACCCAAAACGCGAGTAGTCAAGCGATTTAGCATTCCGGTATGATGCGCAAAAATTGAAATTCGTGTGGATTTCATCCTACTCCTAACAAGTTAGCCCGCTTCTATTTTAGACTATACCACCACTTACCATCGCATGTCACAGACAAAGTACTTGTAGTAAATAAAATAAATAGGTTTATTAAAAATTCATTTTGCTAAATCCGCTTAAGTAATAAAATCGATTCAACCAACTGGTGACTGAGGCTTGCTCGTACACCCCGATCTCAACGCCTCTTGAAGAAATAGACTCCTTAAAAATGCCTTTACTAACCGGAGAATGACATTACAGCAGACAACTCTCCTTAGAGTGGAGGTAGTAACTATAAACTGAGGAATTTGGCGTTTCAAAAGTGCTTGGAAACTAATAAGAGAAACGGAAGACGGATATCCGATTTAGTCAGTAAACCTATTTTATATTAGCTAGTCTTAATAATTCATTCACTGCTATATTAAATAAAGGGAATTAGAATTTGTGAGTGAATTGTATACCTAAGTGGAACTTCCATGCCAAGGTCAATGTTATAATAGCCGTTTTAAAGCTGAATACAGTAATTATATTCTCAAAGGTTCTTGACATAGTGGAGTTACTATGAAAGCTTCGTGCACGCTAATGGTTGGTTATTTTATTACAGCAGCGCATAACAACTGTCGTAATTGTTGTTTTGTAACTGTGCATGTTATGTCTCGTACGGATTAACTTGTAACATTGATATTTACTCTATACACTGCGACTTGCTTACTCCTTCCTTGCTCTATGTTTATTCATACTAAATATTGTCAGTAGAGATTAAAAACTTGGATTAATGTTAATCTTGTTTTAGTGTATGTTTATTAATAGGGCCTTAAGAACCTTGTTGCTTTAGTACTTAGCCTATATAGCTTTGGATTCGATAATTTTGACTTCAAGTCTTGGATAGAGTTTTCTTTTTCTTAGAATTAACAGGACGCAGAAGTAGACTATGTACCCTGGTTACGGGGAGCAGGTTAAGCCGACGGTCCCGGAGTTTATCAACTCATCCCAATTTCTGGCTAAGAATTTGACTTGATAATTTGTTAGATGAAAGAAGGCATATCAAAACCCGGGCCTTGTGAGTCGTAATCCTAATAATTAGATCAACGAGGCTGTTATATCAGGGATACTGTAAGACCATTCTTGAAAGAAATACATCGTACGAACATCTCGCTTATCGATCATCCCACCTTCAGTTTAATTATCAGTCCCAAATGGCAAAATGTCAATGGAGAATACCGATTTTCATTACATCCGCTTTTTTGACCACCCCTCGGTCGACATATTTTTTTGTAGTCATAGACCACGAATCCAATAATTTATGCCAGTGTTGCCTACGCTCTCGAAATGCGATTCCAATACTTACTGTAATCAGTTCACAAATTAAATATAGGATGGCAATAAAACGCAAGTATAAAAAAAGTAACTTAATATTTGACATGAAGGACTGATAACAATTTTGAATCATTAAAAAGTAATGATAAAATATAGATATTTTTTCGACCTGTTCAGACCTCGAAATTTTGGTTCACTAAACTTATTTAAATGTTATAATCACTTTATATTTTTAATCAATCACAAACACTAATAAAAATGTCATAGAATAATAACAAGAATAAATAAATAGTCCAATAAGAATATAATTTCAAGAGACCATTAAGTATTTAAATTTTATTTTGATTGTGAACTTTGACACTCACGAGGTGCATGTAATTATTTTTACAGATGCAGTTTTTGCAATGCCAAATGTTAGATTTGATAGGAATGCAATTAAAATATTCTTTACTTTACATTTACAGCAAATCTTTCATCATAAGAATACTTCTTTATTCATAGCTATAATCGAAGACCCATCTAAGAGTTACTTCAGATTTTTTTGAATTTTAACAAACACATAACCCTAGACTTTCACCGCCTCATCATTTCCTATTTAGTTTTTAAAAACAAAATTATAGGCTCATGAAAGTGAGTAAATGTTCAGAGAGTATAACGCCTCATTAAATATACCTATAAGAAAGACGAGTAGTTACCGGATCCATCGTGCAGCAGAAAGAAAGTTACCACCCTGCTGGCAATGACGTAACACCAAGCAATTTAGAAAGAAAGAAAGAAACATCTTTATTAATGCCATTATGCCACACATCACAACTTGTTTACTAGTCGCTAGGACAGTAACCTGTGATGTGTGACACAATCCAGAAAAAGCGTTTAGCGTTCCAGCGCGATGATAGTAACCGAAAGGGGTATGGATTTCATCCTAATAGTAACAAGTTAGCCCGCTAATCAGTAGATTACCATCAGATTAATTGCAGCTAACGCAACGGCTAATGCAACGGCTAACTTATAGATATTAAAAATAAGAAAATCTTTAAATAGAGCCCGGGGTTTGGGTGTAGGTTTAAAAGGAGCTCCGTTATCCTGCTCGTGTTTTTCTATGTCTCTATGCCCAGCCAAAGATAGTCTTATTAGGAATACCTGTTCTAATATTGAACTTGCACTTCTAGTTAACACTCTTCGAGGCGTGTCCCATCTATATCTAGATCTACACTTACCATGAGGTGATATCATGGTTAAACGCGAGCCTATCAAGAATAATAAAAAATAACACTCACGAAACTTTATCTGGTACACACGTACTCAGCCCTGACAGCTTCCCATTGTGGAATGTCATTTTGACGTTTCCCGGTAAGTTCATTGTGATGTTCCTATCCAGGTACAGCGGGTCTAGGGATGGGATCCCCGCTTCGGGAATACCTTTGACCACCCCCGGGATGGCGTCGAGTGTTGCTTTGGTGAAGCATTCGTCTGTTAATTCTGCGCAGGGGTGGATGAAGTCAGCTGTAAATAAACGATAACAACGGTTATTGATTTATTATAATTTTCATTCGTTTTATCAGCCTGTTGTCATTATGTTTGCGGATCCAGTCGTATCTCATCAAAGGGGAGAGGGGATTTAGAGGACTCAGCATTCGGCTCTAATAGGGATTGATGGGCTAGGATGACTGATTACATTTGTACTTACATAATTGTAACGATTACTTTCAGGTGCTAATGATGATACGGATCGATAGCTTAAAGAGCATCGTTGGCGATGTTACACGGGAGAGTAACACTTCTTGTCTTAGGTACTTCCTATTGACCTAGGTCAACGGAAACTAGCTAAGAACTCTCCTCAGACTTTTTCCTATATGGATATATCATCATATCGGGGATCGGTAAAGCCGTTTGGTAGTTGTAAGGGAATATATAACTAGTGCGGACAGACAGACAGACTTCAAGAATTTAAAGTATTCCGCAGAGATGTCAATAAATATTTATAGATGATCCCAGATATTAGAAAACATCCATGCTCATCATACAATTTTTTTTAGACGTGGGAATCGAACCAACAGCCTAGGACACAGAAGCAGTGTCACTACCCACTGCGCCACATGGCAGTCAAATGACGATGATGTTATGAAAACGTTTTTTATATTTAATAAAGCAAACTGAGTGGTCTTAAATGAACGAAAGACACAAGGGTTATCTCGCAATATCAATAACTAACTTTGGATGTAAAGTGCAGGATTTCAAGATACTTTCACTGCAAGTACATACAGAGTCCATGATTTGACATTGAAAATCTTGCGCAAGCTCCAGTATGAAATTTAAAACTCACACTCTTGTTGATATATACTTAGTTAACAATTTTCATATTGCACCATCTGACATTTTACTTGATGGGTTACAAAATGTGGGTAGTATTTTAAGAAACGTTTGAAGGTCTTTTGCTGTGTTGCCTCGCACAATATTGACTTAACGGTCCACCTTGTAGCGTCACTAAGCTCATTTGTAACCGAAAGGTACTTGGTTTGATTTTCAGATCAGCCTATCTAGATCCAAGCTATTTACGTAATAAAATCAAAAGAAAGCCAAGGGGAGGTTTATATAACTAAAAAACCGCAAACCTTCTTGATTAGCCTAATCTATTTATTATGAAACTGTTGCATAATAGGGAGTTTTAAAACTCGTGTGCATTTTCTAAAACGCACGAAATGTGATAATGCAGACGCGAGAACTATCCTTTAGATGACTTATCATATTCCGTTAACTGTAACTGTAAAGGCCTTCACCATTATTAGCTTATTTTAACTGCGCTAAAATAAATAACGCTCAATATTCCGTAGCCAAGTTTGAAACCCAGACCTCGTGATCTGAAGCCACGTAAGCTGACCACTGGACTAACGTGTTAAAAGTTGAGTACCTAATACATGTAAATTTACCGGTAACCATGTAGTTGAGAGCCAGACACACCGATACTGTTTAGTGAAATTAATAACATGGCACTAGTAGATACTTCCTCAGATGGGTTTTGTCACGACCCGACTTAACTTATCTGCATTGCAATATGGTGCACAATGTAAAAATTAACAGTCCCCGCCCGCCAACTCATATTGGAGAAGTGTTAAGTATCTAAGCTCCAACAACCTCTCCCGTACTGAGATACCAGCCGCCCTATTCTGTAACTATCCTAACTAATATTATAAATGCGAAAGTAACTCTGTCTGTCTGTCTTGCTTTCACTCTACAACTACTGAACCGATTTAAATGAAATTTGGTACACAGTAAGTCTAGAGTCTGAAAAAGGACATAGGCTACTTTTAATTGAGAAAAAAGGGTTGTAAGGGGTTAAAGAGGGGATGAAATGTTGTATGAAAGTATCGTCATTTTGAAAGCTTAAGACCTATTTCTCAGGCAGTTGATTACATATTAATAAATATGACATTCAAAGCTTAGAAAAATTAGGCTGCCGTAATAACTAATTCCACGCGGACGAAGTCGCGGGCAAAAGCTAGTGTCTTTATAAGTTGACATTGTAAGTTTCGGATTTGTCTCTCTCTTTATCAATAAAATCACGAGAGACAAAAAAACATTATTACTGAATAGCCCCTCTGGATCCGTAGTAGGTTGTAGGTTCATATCGATGAAACCTTAGAAGACATAGTAGTAAAGTTGATTTCCATAAAGTATTTTTAGCATCGTTTTTTACCTATGCATGCAAGATAATGACTTATTGTGTATTTAAGCAAATGCTCAAGCATTGTTATGTCAAGTTGTTTGTTACTTATGACAAAAGATAAACAATAAGATTCCCACTATTATTTGAGATAATTGCTTTATGATCATATGTACCTACGCATAAAGTATCCCAATTTTCAGGGTTAAATAGCGTCCCCATTTTCCCACTATGCTATACACAGCCTACAAGCTGTGTGTGGCCCGAGCTTTTGCTTCGAGCGAAGACCCTGATTTTGTTGTTAGGTGTATCGGGTTTAAAAGCCTATGGGCCCGATTGTCTCCCATAGCCATCATGTTAGGGTCTGATGATGGGATCCTTTGAAAATCGAAGGAACTCTTCAAATTTGATAGGCCAAAATTGCTGCAACACTTGCATGTATTTATTTAAGTGACTTTGTTGGCTACAAATGCCGTATGGTACTTCTATAGCTTAGTACGAGTAAGTTTATCTATGTTTGCTGTCGATTAATCAAGTAAGAATTTTTATTCATTATGACATTACCTTAATTTAGTTAAACATAATATATATGTACCGTATATTTTTTACTTTTTAGTGCATTTGTCTGCCTTTATCCAAATCCGTCCAGTTCTAGAGTAATAAATAGCTCTTTCCCGATTTTGTGTTATTAATATGAACTCCATCATATATATGTAGATATACCAGAGGTTTTCCTATATATGTAGGGTCCTATGCACACAAAATGGCGGACGGGCGATGGAAAGAGCAATGCTCGGAGTATCTCTGCGTGATCGAATCAGAAATGAGGAGATCCGCAGAAGAACCAACGTAACCGACATAGCTCAGCGAGTTGCAGCACTGAAGTGGGCGGGGCACGTAGTTCGAACAGCTGATGGTCGTTGGGGGCCCAAGGTGGTAGATTGGCGACCCCGCACCGGAAAGTGCAGCGTTGGTCGACCCCCAACCAGGTGGACTGACGACATCAAACGTGTCGCAGGGAGCCGCTGGCAACAGGCGGCTCGGGATCGTTGTGTTTGGAAGTCCCTAAAAAGGCCTATGTCCAACAGTGGACGTCTACAGGCTGGTAATGATGATGATGATGATGATGCACACAAACGGTGGAACTTATTTTGCGTTGAAAATTTCCAATAGCTTAAATTGTTGAACACACCACAAAGATCGGCAACTTTACTTGTGCTCGCTGTTAGGACGACAGTGATAATTGAGATTGTGATGTTACACTCCCGTGCTAGAGCACATTACACTCTCGGGTCTGATAATTATTATTGGCATCTGATATTGATTTATAGAGTTGAAAATCTAAGCAATGCAGCAGCGTGGAAGATGTAAGGTTCCTTTAAAGGAGAGAGCTCTGGCTGTTCGAAAATTGGCCGCTGATGAATCATATGTTTTCAATGCATTAACACAGCCTCTGTTATTGAAAATATCTACGAGGTAATTACTTATCAGCAGGTGACCCGCATGGTTATTTGCCGAATCCTTATCAGATAGAGTGATTCAACAGGAAGGATTATGTGTATAATACATGCATAATATAGTAGAGAAACATTGATAATTTTAGAGGTTTCTGATTTGATGTCGTAAATTAAAGCATTTTTGCGTTTACATTGCAAAAGCTGGCTAAACCCTACGAGATATATCAAAATAATGTACTATAGTATTGCACACCTTAAAAAGGTCAACAAAAAGGCCGCGATGGCAGATCTCTTAGGGATAACACACAATGACCATTTTTTATCTTTTACTTTCAGACAAAATTAATGGTTTATCAACGAAGCGATTTTAAGCAATACTGCATTAATTTTTATTCATTTAAGTATCTTAAGTACTTTGTGCATTCAATATAGATCACTATTGCCCTTTACAGCATGTAATTTAAGTGAATATTTTCCAAGATATATAAGAATCAAAATGCAGGGACATAGCGAGCAGTTGGGGGTCTCGCAAGGCGTGCTTTGGGAACGAAGTTCCTTATCGCGCGTTGTGAAAAGGGGTTAGACGGAAAAAGTTCTCACGAAAAGTTGTAACGACACTTTTTCTTATATTAAGCTATTGTATCGCTTGAGAAGTAAATGCCACCTGCGTTGCGCTGCTGCTCTGTGCTTCAAAGCTTAAGCAAATTATATTTTAATATTACAATATCAGAACGTATGTATTTAGCAAGCCGTGCGTGTTCTAACCTATACGCTGTTGTGTTTACGAAGTCAAGAGAGTATGTATATATTTTTATAACTTCGTTCCATCCGGGTGTCCCTTGATACCTCTCAACTTTTTTTAATATACTTTAGTACCAGCATTGCAGCCGAGCGAAGCCGGGGCGGGTCGCCAGTAATATTATAAAGGAGAAAGTTTGTACGTATGTATAGATGGATGTTTGTTACTCTTTCACTCAAAATTACTGAATCGATTTTGATGAAACTTCACAATAATATAGCTTACTCTAGTAAGCTAATTATCGTATTAAATTATAAGTATTAAAATAAAAAAATAATAATTATTATTATTAGTATTAAAATAAAATAAAAAATTTACTTACGCAAAGGCACCAACTGTAGAGTGTTATGGAAACATATACACAACACAGTCACACCGATCAGATTAGCCAACGTTTCAATAACTCTGACCATTTTATATAAAACCTATTTCAATTTTATAAATAAATATTAAATAAGAAATACTAGTGAGTGACCGCAAGCCACAGATGCTGCGCGGGCAAGGCGGAGTGTGTAAATGTCTTTATTTCCCAACATCGCGCGTATACCTTATTTTGAAGTTGCAATTAAAGAGAATTTCAAGGATTTAGGCCGCAGTTTTACCACGCCGATTATAGCTATTACAGATAATCACTGTGTATGAGCTGGTGTAGTGTAGTTGGATTATTAATATATTTTAATAATATTAGAATATTTTTGATATAATACAATACAAATATTACAAACGAGAAAGATTAGATTAATACAGCTGTAAGAATTTGGAATAAGCCTTTTTTCATACTTTGTAAGTATTCCTTATCCGCTGGCCTATTCACTATCTTTCGCGTACGAAATTTCCTAGATAATTAGCTGTTGTTAGCAGTTCTTAAGTCACGTGGTTTCGTGGTCTCTAATTTGGCATTGTGATGACGGCATAATGCCGGAACGCTAAATCGCCTAGTCGTACTTCTTTTTGGAAAATGTACTAAATATCCACAACCGAAGTTAAACTTAACAGACTTAAGAAAATATAAATTGCTGAGCTGAGGATAGCATCCAGGACTCATGATGACATGGACCATGTCATTTGCAGTAGCAAACTGCAAGGTCGTCAGTATTATCATCATCAACCGATGAACTACACATAGCCTGTTGATACCTTATAGAAGGTCAACTTTATATTGTGTTTTACTGTTGAAACTTTATACATATATAGCAAGTCAACATAACTTGTTGATTCCTTTTAGTAGGTCAATTAATGAAATAACTTTTCATTGTTAAATGCTTAATGCGCCATTTTGAGTTACATGGTTATTTACAACCATAGATTAAAGACTACTATTTCGTTCGTTTTTATTATTTGTCAAGAGTGGAATTTGTGACAGACAAGAGATCATATCTTAAAATTGATTTGTGCTTTAGATCCTTTTGCTGATACAATTATATAACTTGAGCGTTATCTATATAAGTAATTTAAAGTTATTTGTATAGGTGTTGTAATATTTTCGGCTGTAACTGTCGCAAGAACAGAAAATGTGGCTTTTATCATACGGACGTAGGTTCAACTTCATGGGTTGATGATTTAAAGATTAATTGTTATTTTTTCATTCTTCCATGTATTACTCCGTTTACTCCAACTATATTAGGTAAAGTAATATTTCGTACTTTACGATTTCTCAAACATCACGTTTAAACTGTTGCTTTAAATGTTCACTGTCATCTCATTGATAGTGATTTGCTGATGTAACAGTGGACACGTTATGGGCTCTACCTCCATATACCTATAAGGTTACAACTAGGTCTGGCCACGATAGTGGGCCCAAAGAACTGTTAACATGTGATAATGATCAAAGGTATATGATATGATTATGTGTATATAGCCTTTTATGTACTTTCGAAATCAATATGACACATGTGATGAAACTTTTAATCACAATGAATATTTACTGATTTATATAATTATATGAATAACTGTGTCAATTAGTTGCCTTATTTGCTTTGCATATCTATGAAGTCGTTTTTAGTGCGTTTTGAGTCGGTTCTATTTTTATTTAAAAATTTTTATTACTTACTTTTTAGTGATTTATCGCCACGTATCCTACTCGGAATGTACGTTAAGTTATTATACGTCACTAGTAGCCAAAAAGCTATCTATAGAGACCGAGAAAAACTGAAACCGCTCTAAGCGTGCCTCCAAATTTGGAGAGTTTCTTCGATTTCCCCGGGATATCACATCATCCTAAAAGGAGGACCTGGGACCACTTTGGTGGTATGCTCTTTATAACTAATAAAATAATTATCAAAATAGGAAATCTGTAAAAAGTTATGCATGGTCATTCAAAATATACAGATATATATATATATATATATATATATACATATATGACTAATTGAGAACTGATCAGTTATTTTTGTCGGTGAAAAAGTGACCTACCTTTTACGTATTTGTATAAAACTACACCTTAAAAACTTAAATCATTCAGATAGTCATAAAAAGTTTAGTCAAGTTGGACATTAAATATGACATTTACGACCTCTAATCTTTAAAGTAATGAACGTGGTAACGCAAGCAAAAAGCTAGTGGGTAGGTACTTCTCAGACGTGCAGTTTACAAAGAAATTGATGAGGACTAATAACGGCCGGTTCACACTATTCGAGTAAGCTCGTATACAAATTCGTGTAAAGTAGATTTTCTAGTAATTTGCCTATGTAGCTTCAATCATGAGGTCATGGCTTCGAATTCTGGGTCGGGTCTCGGAATAATTCTGAGTTTTTACATTTTCTTATTATTTTCAGTTCATTTCAAGCCAGGTGTAGGGAAGTTGGTGATACACCTCCGTGCCTTGGAGAGTACGTTAAGAATCCAGTCCCGATCACTATCATCAGCATCTGATAGTGATAGTTAATAGTAGAAACATACCACCCGTCAACCTGCATTGGACAGCGTGGTAGGTCTACGCTCTATATCCTCTCTTCTATAAGGAGGGAGCCTAGCCCTGTAGTGGGCCCCTGATAGGCTGATAATGATGTTGATGAAGTTAGCTATCATTACTGTATATTTCGATTACGTTGTTGCTGCACTTTACAGCTCTAAGCGGCAGCCGACCACAATCTTATTTGATATTAACCCCTGTGGGCCTGACATTCAAACCTTCTTTGAGGCCCGCGGCTACCCGGGTAGCGACGGAGCTATAATGACAGCTGTCATTAACCCCTGAAACTTTAATTTCAAGTTGCACTTTCCACGTGTTCCACGTGACGTCTGCTTGATGGATAATTAAGATAACTTATCGGTTCCAGAATATAACTTTTCAGTAATAAAATCCTTATGAAACGACTTAAATGTGACTAGAATTGTGTATGTCGGGCATTACTGATCATAGAGATCATTGCAGTTAATAAGTTTATACTAGGAATTACCCATATAATCTTATTGACCTGTATTTAATTATAAATACAGGTCAAGTTCAAGTCAAACTTGGTGCTAAGTATCATAATTATTACGCTATCACGTTCATACAAGTATCTGTCTACTTGTAAATATAACATAAATTTTGTAGACAGGATGTTATATTATGTAATTAATTATTTTGTAATGGACTTTAAGAGCTAAAAATAGTAGACTTGGTAATTCCCATAGTAATTATCTACCTACCTAGGTTTTTAGATATTTCTAAGTTTTAAGTTTTTCGAGCTGTCCCTAGAAAATATACATATATAATTAATATATAATAATAATGATATAATTTGATTTTTATACAATAATAAATACACGGGCTTTACTAGAACATTCAAATTAAACAATGTAATTGATTAACTTGTTTATTGAGTTTTCTAGTGAGACTCAAATCTTAGATTAATGATATCTTGCTGTGGAGCGAAAATAATGTCTAGTCTGAGTTGAATACACAGAAATTTAAAATATTTACATTTAGTTTTTCATTTTTACCTTTATTTGTTTTATTTAGATTTAGGTTGAGGCATTTAAAGAATATTTTGCTGTCCGTTCGTCTGTTTGCCAAGATCCTTTTCTCAGGAACAAGTCAAGTCTACTGTCCCTTGGAACTGAAAAAAATCAAACTAAGCCAACTAAATCAAATGATATAACTGTTTATGCCAATAATTTCTTCAAATTTTCGCCACTCGCAAGGAAATCAAAACCTACATGGTATTTTTCGTAAATTTTGAATTTTGAAAATTGTTAAGAAACAATATTTCATAGCACATATAGAGGAAAAGTCGTACTTGGCCGGTTTTATTGACTATTATTATTATATTATGAGTAGTGCTTCCAATCGTACATTCAAAACGAGATAATAGTGGTCGTTTAAGTTATGGAAGCAGGTAGACTACGTAGTGGCGTATCTAAGTGGATGGGCAACTGGGTCATCACGTGACCTTCGTGACATTTCGTGGTAGGACCTGTTTAGAGGTACCATTGACACTATAAAGTGTGATTCCAGTGGTTCTTGCTGCTTTGGACATCCAAGTCCTGGATAAGGCTATGAAAATATTAGGCTTTCTTCTTTCCTACTCAGTAGGAGCTCGTATTTATGGTTACGATTTTATTAAAGCTAGATAGCCTACACTTAAAGTGTGTAATAGACAAAAAAATTCGAATCGACCTCTTGTTCTGTCTGTGAAAGAACTGCCCGTCAAAAACTTGTTGGGTAGTGGGAGGCTTTGGCCGTCTACCTAACGACAAAGACGTACTTACTGTGTGGCTAGTGTAAGATTTTACCGCGTCGATATCGAGAACGGTAAACGCAATTTTTTTATGACACTGACACTCACACATTTGAGTTTTCAAATGTGAAGTTTTCGATTTGTTTTGCTGCAAGCTCACACTAGGCACTCTGATTAGCGATTTAGCATTCCGGTACGATGTCGTGTAGAAACCGAACGGGTGTGGATTTCATCCTATTCCGAACAAGTTAGCCCGCTTCCATTTTAGATATCATCAACACTTACCATCAGGTGTGATTGCAATCAAGGGCTAATCTGTCATAATTAATAAAAAAACAAGTTGTTGCTTTTAATGACGTGATGACGATTTTATTTAGCCACTTATTTTTCAGTCTTTTTCATTTAGTTATGACAATGATTTTAATTTGAATCAGAATATAAAATGCGTGACCTTAGACTATTGTTCCATTCTGATAGATCATATTTTCATTAGTTTTTCCCCTTGATAAAACTACCCGTTTTTCGCATGAAAAGCGCCATTGAGTGCAAATGCCAAATTTTCACCAGCGAACAATCGTGCCCAGTGGAGCGCGCATCTCAATTGAGCCATTTTGGATCATTTGTGACAGACGGCCATTGTCAGCCATGGGAATTGGTAAAGCAGAGGTTACACAACCGATTTCAATTTAATGTTTAAGTAAAGGAAGATTCACAAGGCCGGCGACTATCTTGTTAGCGATATAATCGGCTGCCACAAGTGTCATCTATGGGAACACCGCTCGCCTTATACAAGTGGGGATTTGATTCTTAAACCTACCACGGTGCTGCAATGCGGTGTAGGATGATAGTAATTATTACTGTAATTATCACTGTACAAATGACAATGATCGGGAGCGACGGCCTAACGTGTTTTCTGATGCATGGTTGTGTAACTACCTACTCCGTCTTATTAAAAGTAAATAATAATTACCTTAACCTTAGATTTGCTTTATTCTGTTGATGACATTTTCATCATCCTTGAATTAAAAAAAAAGTGTGCGTGTACTAGCGTACACTCGTAAGAAGTGAAACTTTTTTATGACGTTATTTTTCAAAAAATAATTTACTATATGCAACTTTATAGAAATTGGTTAAATAAAGTTAAATTAGATAAAGTTTAATAAAAGGCTTTTATTATCATAGACATAAATACAAATTCTACAATTATTTCATTTTAGCTTATTACTATAAAGATTATTATTGAATTTCATTAATTGTAATAGAATTATTACTATCATTGATGTCGTAATTACTTACTTTTTTTTAGAAATTCACTGGAATTTGAATTAAAATAAACCCTTTGATTTTGCTGATCACTTCAATATAACATATATATACATTTATCACGTTACTTCCATAAGTCAAAGATGGCGCGTAACGGAAAAATGTGACGCGTAACGAAAAAATGTTACACTAAATTTTTTTCCAACCCCGATAAAGAAGTTTCACTTCAATACATGTTTTTCACATGAAAATGAGGGAAGGGGATATGGAGCTTAGGACCACCACGCTGCTCCAAAGCAGGTTGTTCGTTGGAATTAAAGCAGTAATAATATTTTATATGCTGTTGCAAATAGTGATCTAGTGTGTCATCGCATTACATACCCGTAGCACATTACAGGGCATAGGCGCATTGATGGAGCGTGAGAAAGTGTTTCACGGTCCGTTACCCGCACATGACCTAGCTCGCCCGATATCACCGAATTAATGTACACTCTGATGAACATACTCGTACAGATATGTAGGCAATGGATATGCTAGATACCGATATATATGGTAGGTACTTGTAAATATCTGCAAGCTTTTTCTCTACTTTACTGCAAACTTCGTATTTCGTAAAATCTATTATTAACGAAAATGACGTTATCACGATATCAAATTAGTGTACGCGGTAATCAAACTTTTATTCATTAGTAGTGGATGGCCGCAATCTTTCTTCTCGAGAAAATCTGTATTTTTTGCCTTTCTAAATAAAATAAATAAATAAATAAATCTAAAAAGAGCTTATAACAAAATCAGACAGGTTCTTTTGCTCAAAATCAAAATGATTTTTTAAATTAGAACTAAGTAAGACCCAGTTTCATGCAGTAATTTTACTCATAAGTTTTTTAAACAAACATTTCAAGAATTCTACAAGATTACGTTTGACAAAAACCTTGAACTTATATGTTCACAATTACATTATGTTTACCGAGAGAGTTAGTACCTAACCAGATAAGCTTAAAACCTTGTCTCATTACCATGTACGCAAACACAGTGTAAACTAAAATTAAAACAAATTGCAATACAAAAGCCTCGCTGAACTGAATGGCGGGATGAATGCTTTACAAATCGCTTCAATTTCTTATTAGGCAGTCCATTAGGCAGCAACAAAACCGTCTGGCGCATTGTCGGACACAAAACCTCTAATTTACCGACACTGGCACAATGAAGATTGTTTGCTTTATGCCGTTTTCGATCGGTGCCCACCGTGTGAAGCTATTGATGTAGGACTGAGCATCGATCGCCCACATGTATTGCGAATCGCTGTTATGTAATAGATGTGTTGATCTTTTCAATCAATTAATGCTGTAACACAGCATTAGTAATAGTAGTAGATATTATTGAACTTACCTTTTTTAAAGATACGAAAATGAAAAATGTCATCATCTTTATTTACTTAATAACGGTCCACTATAGGGCCAGCCTACTATGACTGAGTCTTTGGTCTGGTGGTTAGCCTATGTGGTTTCAATCACGAGGTCCTGCGTTCGAATCCTGGGTCGGGTCACAGAATAATTTACAGAGTTTTTCATTCTTCTATGAAATTCAGTAAATTCCAATCAGGACTTTCCAAACCCGGAGTCGGGAAGTTGGTGGTGATATACACCACCATGCCTCGGAGAGCATGTTAAGCCGTCGGTCCCGGTCACTGTCAACAACATCTGATAGTGATAATTAACAAATGAAAAATTGATAAAGATGTTAATGAAAGAAAAATTAATAATTAGCAAATAATGATGTGACCCACAACGCTGCTTCAGTGCGGTTTGGCAATGAAAACATATTAATTCATAGACTCATTATTTTCCGTTGGTGCTCTTACGTATTTTTGTATCGGGGATGCCTTTGTTCATTGTACTTATTTAACTGGTAAGTGATTGACATGTGTACCTACGGATCATTAAGTCCTCTGTTCTAGTTACTTCTGGTTAACTTACCTATATTTAAAAGGAATGACCTTTTAAAAAATGATAATCTCTAATTTATCGACGCTGAAACAATGAAGTTTGCTTTAAGCCGTTTTCGATCGGTGCCCACCGTGTGAATCTCTATTGACACATTATACACTACCCACATGTATTGCGATTTGCGAATCGCTTTCTCATAAATGACTTGATCTTTAGGTTCAATTAGTGTATTAGACTTGTGTTAATGAACTATCTTTTTATGACCAAGGACTATATTCATAAAGTGAATATATATTTATTTATAGCAAAAAGTTATAAAATCATTATTATTTTTTGATGACATTCCTATTTGGTATTACCTCCACTGTCATGTCTGTTCCTTTGATTTAGTTGATTGCCATAGATGGTCCATTAGTTTCCCTGCGTGGCTGTATGATGAGGTGTGTTCTAGTATTAATTCATTAATCTACCGCCAAACATTGGTTTGAAGGGTATAGCTGAATGAATGAATTATTTTTTAATGTACACCAAATAATAAAAACAAAGTTACAAAGTTAAAAAAAAAACTAATGTACAATTGGCGGTCTTATCGCTAATGAGCGATCTCTTCCAGACAATCAATTATAAGAGAAAAAGTGTATACATTGGAGGAGGTATGGTTATTAACTTAATTTAGGCTTACGTTTGCCCATTCCAAGTGGGCATAATTTGTATAGTTATAGGTAAGTTGGCTTAAATTCCTTGTTGTATTCCTTCTCAATAAAAAATATCTATTAAAAAAAAAATAACAACAAGACAGCACTTTTTAGTATGTGTTCCTTGCATGTCCTTTAAAGTTTTGCTCTGTTTATAGACGATGGATTTTCAATCATCTTACAGTCTTTTTAAACTTTTTGGTATAAAATTTTTGATGTAAAGTAATCTCAGAAAGTTAAATTGAAGTTTGATAGAAGTAGAACAACTTGTACCGGAAAATGTACAGTCTGTGTGTGTCAGGATGCGCCGAGATGTGGTAAACTAAACTGTAAATCTGAGTCGTGCCGACGCGCGCCGCATACTAATGCAATCTCTCTGTTCGCTACAGACACATTCGCTATTGCTTTATGCGAGTAAAGCTGTGCTTTTATGGGTACACTGTTTAAAGAGCTTAAGCTATGACTTTTGCTTTAACACAATCTTTTTTTATTCATTACAAGTTAGTCCTTGCTTCAATCACACCTGGTGGTAGTGATGATGATGCAATCTAAGATGGAAGCGGACTAACTTGTTGATGAAATCCACACCCCTTCGGTTTCTACATGACATCGTACCGAAACGCTCAATCGCTTAACAGTAGGTATGTCTTTGTCGTTAGGGTGGTAACTAGCCACGGCCGATGCCTTCCTTCAGCTAAATGTGTTAAGAGTAAAAAAAGTTTTTGACTGAGCTCATCATACTTAGTAGCACCATATTCAGATTCTTTCTACCGACACGCAGCATTCCTGTGTTTCAGTCTGAAGCGTACAGTTTTTGACGACCTCCGTGACGCAGTGGTATGCGCGGTGGATTTATACGACGGATGTCCTGGGTTCGATTCCTGGCGGGGCAGATTGCGATTTTTCTTAATTTGTCTTGGTCTGGATGGTGGGAGGCTTTTGTCGTGGCTAGTTACCACCCTACCGACAAAAAAGTACCGCCAAGCGATTTAGCGTTCTGGTACGAAGTCGTGTAGAAACCGAAAGGGGTGTGGATTTCATCCTACTACTAACAAATTAGCCCGCTTCCATCTTAGATTGCATCATCACTTACCATCAGGTGTGATAGCAGTCAAAGGCCAACTTGTAGTTGATAAAAAAAAACTTATTTATAAAGATGATTATATACTTAATTACATACATACACACACAATTCCCTCGCAGTATCATAAATTGCGCCTTACGCATTCTATAGAGACTTTTTAATAGCGTTATTTTGCTATGAGTTTTATTATATTATGTTCGAACCAAAAGTAAGTAGAGATATACGTCGATCCTGTAGAAGTATACTGTAACGGTACTAAAAAGAATCAAACATTACTTTTAAAAACTCAAGTTTGACTGTTTGTAGTGACTCTACTAACGGTAGAAACTCAGATTCCCACTAATAAGAGCCGGCAAGAAACTCAATAGCTGTTCCTTTCAACTAATAATCAAAACGAATGAAGAAAAGAATTTGAAACTCACACTGTAAAATTATAAAGACATAGTTATAGCTCTATAAGCTATAAGTAATAAAGCTTTTAAGTAATGATTATGTGGGTATACAGCTTTTAAGTAATGAGTATTTATTCCATCAATTATTTAATTTTTTGATGGGAAAAGTTGCCGGTAGAAGATGCGTTGGTCGCTGAAAGAAGTCTTGGCTGAGAAATATCAGAGAATGGACCGGAATCGCGAGTGCTGCACAATTATTTCGACTCGCGAAAAATAGAGACGATTTTTGTGAAACTGACTGCCAACCTTCGCTAGTCGGAGAGGCACTCAAAGAAGAATAATTTTATTTTATTTTAAATTAATTAGTACATCGTCATCATTCATCACTATCAGCCTATTAACGCTTCACTTCAGGGCTAGGCCTCCCTCCTTCGAGAGAACCATCCGCAAATTAGCAGTCCCGCGAGTAGAGATTTGGGAGTCGTAAGCGGTCAGAATGGGGGTTCTGGTTGCTTAAAACCAATCACCTGCGACCCCAGGTAGCTAACAGCTTGTAGTGGCACAAGTTGTTAATAAATTGAAGAATGATACGCATAACAATGTAGACGAGTACTGTGCTCGAGTGCAGTGGAGGCACCGGCGAGTTCAATGAGATCCCGGTGTCTTTCTATTTGTACTGAGGGCGGCCACCGAGGGAGTTTTAGTGGTTAAGTTCCATATAACACGTCTTCTTCCCCAGGCAGGCATCTCTGAAGAGATTTCCCCCCTGAAACCAAAAAAAGGCCTCCCTCCTTATAGGACAGGGGAGACGTAGCGTAGACCTGCCACGCTACTCCAATGTGGGTTGGTGGGCTTAGGGTGATAATGTTTGATTTTTTAACAAGCACTAACACATATTGATGATAGTGACTGCCACCGAAGATGTAACGTGTTCTCCGGGGCACGGGGGTGTATCACCCCAAGTTCCCGGCTCCGGGCGTGGAATGCACTGAAAATTTCATAGAAGACTGAAAACTCAGAATTATTCCTGTTTTTCTGTGAGTCAAATGTTATTTTGAAAATAATATTTTGTGGTTTGGAGTTGACTCCCTTTTAAGCCTACAAATATATTGAATCCACACCTCCTCAGATTTTAAACTCGACAAATGTTAAAATGGATAGATTACATTATTATGAATGTAATATAATTTCAAAGAGAGACAGACCGGCCAAGTATGCCAGTGCACTAACTCAAGATCACTCTAAACACTTGACGGCTCACTTACTCTATAAATAAGCATCGACACGCCACCGAAATAGCCATTCTTGTAAACTATTGATGCATGTCTCTATTCCGAGGCGCCAGACGTGTCTCGACTTTGGTCGTCTCAATAACATACCTACTTTTGTCTACCTAGGTATTTCTCGTTACTCATATTTTATTAGAGTCTTGGCATTTTTAGCACTAGACTAGACTAGTGATGAAGGAATCTATAAGACTCTTATGCCTGAATCTCGCAAACTTGACTTGAGATTTTATTACAAAGAAAACTGGTTTTCCGATTTGTCCCCAGGGGGCAAGCAACGATCTATATAAAGCCTGTAAAAGAAAACATACTTTGAACACTATCTAGAGTATTTTTTAAATTTATCCTTTACTACAGGTCGCTCGCGGTTTCGCCCGCTTAGTTGCCGTTACCCTAAAAAGAGGATAAAAAGTAGCCTGTGTTATTCTGATGTATACGTTTTATTATTGGAAAGTTTCATCGAAATACGTGAAAGGGTAACAAATATCCATCCATCCATACTTACAAACTTTCGCGTTTTAAATATTAATAGGATGTTCTATTAAGCCTATTAAGTCGTGTGGAATTATGAGTTATTAATAATTTTTATTTCTTTAAATACCATGCAGCAACTAAATCAGAAAAAGTAAATGACATTCAAGTTATTTTAAACTTATTTCTTAAATGGGATATTACAGGTAAGAAAGAAAAGTTATCGCTTTCTGAATTACCTCGCGCCCGCACTTGATCTCTATTACTCTTAAATGTTAGTGTTTTGAAAAAATGTATGAAATGCTTATTATGATATACCTACACGTTAATCCTTACTAATATTATACAGGCGAAAGTTTGTATGTACCTACTCGACAATAGATGGCGTTACTCAACATATTAGAAGATAATAATTCATCTGCTGTTTTATATTCTGTTAAAGATGAATCCTTTATTGCACCTGAAATATTATTGTATTTTTTAAGCTATTAATTTTACTTATTACTCCTAATTAGGTAGAACGTTGGTTGTACACCACCAGTAGACGTCCCAGCTACAAGCAGATGAGGATGAGGTAGAAACCGAAGGATTTAGATTTCATTATACTTCTAATAAATTATCCCGCTTCCATCTTAAATTACATCATCACTTACCATCTGGTGTGATTGCAGTCAAGGGTTAACTTGTGATGAATAAAAAAAAGTTAATGAAGAGATAAATAAGAATGTTGGAGCAATAAATAGTCTGTGGTACGGTGGCCACCGCTTCTTCCACCACCAGCCGGCGGGCAAGGAGAGTTACCTGCGTGCCGACCTCTGATTCGCCTATTTTTCGCGGGACCTTATGAACCGGCCAATGGAATAGCGTGACGACACCGTGACACGGCCAGTTTCGATCACTTTTTTGTTCTATTGCTTCTAACGTTTTTTTTGTAATATCATATACGCTAATGATGAGTAAAAACCGTTATTAAAAATTCTAACGCATTTTAATTTAACAATCAAAAATACAGTCCACTACAGTTCAAACATTGGTCCATCAGAGCCAAATTCTATTAATTTTAAACCAACAAGCTGATTTAATGAAGATTTGCCAATAAACTTCAAAAAGACTACGAGGAAGTCGGAGAACACGCTACGAAGGGTTGTAGAAGGTGAACAAAGGGCCTACGACAAACAAAGCGCTAAGGTACGGCCTGCCAGTCATCCTATTTCCCAAACCGCTCCACTTCTTTTGTGCTGATAGTGCGCTTCAACTGATTTCAGTGTTTGGTGTATGCGAGTTACCCGTTTGGTTGTGATCCAGCTGTACAGTGCCGTTGCAAGTATCTGTGCCTACGCGTTGGTATCAAACGTGAGTACCCCATCTTTTCCATGGCTACCGAAAAGAGTGTGAAAGATAGTTTGGAGATCGGCGGGAGATCCCGTGATCGATCCCCGTACAAAGCTAGTGACGATGTTAAAATTCGTGATCTTGTTAAGAAACGTGGCGTTATCAAAGGTAGATTTACTAAGTTTGCTAATTTTATTAAATTAATGAGTAATGAAAGCAGTTTACACAGTCAACAACTCGTAGATCTTAAGTTGCGTATGCAGGGTGTTAGTAACCTATTTAGTGAATTCAATAATATTCAATCTCAGTTAGAGGAATATGTACCCGATAGTGATCTAGATGAACAGCTCACGGAAAGAGAATTATTCGAAAATAATTACTATAACGTGGTAGCTCAAGCAGAATGTATTCACACAAATAATACCGCTTCGAATCATTCTCACCATTGCGATTCAAAATTTAGTTCAATAAAACTGCCGACGATCACTATGCCTACCTTCGACGGTTCTTACGAACACTGGCTCGAATTTCGCGATACATTTTTATCTCTAGTGCACAATTCTACCGAAATAAGCAGTATTCAAAAATTTCATTATTTAAAATCATCCCTTAAGGGCACCGCAGAATTAGTTATAGATTCTTTGGAGTTCAGTAGCAGTAACTATGAGGTTGCGTGGGAATTGCTTTTAAATAGATACAACAATTCTCGGCTATTAATTCATAATCACGTCAAGTCTTTATTTAATTTGCAAACGCTAGGCAAAGAATCACCGGTTTTGATTAGAAAGCTTATCGATACAGTTTTAAAAAATCTACGAGCGCTAAAAATACTAGGTGAACCGACCGACTCCTGGGACACGTTAATTATTTACATGATCGTGTCTAAATTAGACCCTACAACAGAGCGTGAGTGGGAACAGTACAAGAGCACACTATTTTCTAGTACCGGTGAATACAAATACTCGCTCAAAATAGACGATTTGCTTAAGTTCCTCAAGGATAGGGCCGATATGTTGGAAACGTTGTTAGTGTCTCACAACAAACACTACAGCACTAAAGCTAGCACACACACTAAACCTAACGTACACTGCAACGTTTCTACGCACAAACCGCAATCCCGCGACAGTTATATTAATAATAAAAAGAATTGTGTAATTTGTAACGCGCAACATCCTATTTACTCGTGCCAGAGGTTTATTGATTCTAGTATAGAAACAAAATTAGCTTTAGTTAAATCTAATAAGTTATGCGGTAACTGTTTACGACCGGGTCACAAAATAACCGATTGCAGATTCGGACCGTGCCGATTATGTAATAAGAAACATAATACATTAATTCATACTGATAACATAAACAGAAGTAATCAATCCGTCTCGGGTCATTCATTGCTTTCGACTAATGGTAATGACCGGGCGACCGCGGCGGTGCGCTCCGACCCGCACCCCTCCGCGTCTCCTGCGCCGGCTCCCGAGACAAACACGGCCGTTATGTATGATTCTAATAGCTCCGTTCAGGTAAACAAGGCACACATAGAAAGTACACAATGCGCGCCGTCGTCTAGTGTGCAACCTGTCTTGTTATCTACAGCGCTGGTCGAAATAGCAGATGATCGTAATAATTATCACTTAGCACGCGCTCTGCTCGACAACGGCAGTCAGCGATGTTTTATTACAAAATCTTTATGCGTTAAACTAAATATTCCTTTAATACATTCGTCTATGGAAATACGAGGCGTCGGTAACTCAGTGACACAGACGTCGGAAGTCTGTGAAGTTCGAGTTAAGTCGCGCACCGACCCATCTTATTCCACTCAATTAAGATGTTTTGTTTTGCCTAACATAACGTCACCGATGCCAGCTATACTGAAACAACGCGCACGGATTGTCATACCCGATAATGTTCAGTTAGCCGACCCACAGTTTTATGATTCTCTTAATATAGATTTATTACTAGGCGCAGATATATATTGGGAATTATTAAAAACTAATAAGATAAGGTTACCTAGCGGTCCCTTCTTACAAGATACGCACTTCGGATGGATTATTTCTGGCCCAATCAACCTTTATAAGCGCAATAATAATAATTATATCAACTGTAACTATTCTCAGTCAATCGACGCGCAACTGCGACAGTTTTGGGAGTTAGAGGAGTTGCCCAAATCAGGCGTGGATACGCGCACTGATGAGGAGCGTGCGTGTGAGAAACACTTCGTCGACACCACGATGCGCTATGACGATGGCAGGTTCTCCGTACGTATTCCATTTAAAACTTCGCCTGATACATTGGGTGAGACCTACTTCAAAGCTACACAACGATTTTTAATGCTGGAGAAGCGCCTACAGCGTAATCCTGCTTATAAAAAATTATATAGCGACTTTATTAATGAGTACATCGACTTAGGTCACATGACTCGCATTCGTAGTTATGACAAGCCTCATTATTTCATGCCACACCATGGCGTCTTCAGAGAGCACAGTACAACTACAAAATTACGAGTGGTATTTGACGCCAGTGCCTCTTCCAGTACGAACGTTTCGCTTAATGACCTGCAAATGATCGGTCCAGCCATTCAGGGAGACTTAGTATCTATTTTGCTGAGGTTTCGACAACATAAGTACACGGCATGCGCAGACGTCGAGAAAATGTATAGGCAGTGTTTAGTTGATAAGACACAACGCGATCTGCAGCTCATTTTGTGGCGTGACGAACCGTCTGAGCCGATAGGTATATATCAACTGAATACTGTCACGTATGGCACCGCGTCGGCGCCCTTCCTTAGTTGTAGGTGTTTGAAACAATTGGCGTCTGACTGTGCGGACCCTGATATTAAACGCATTATTAATGAGGATTTCTATGTCGATGACATGATTACGGGAAACGATGACAAAAATACATTATTAAAAAATTGCACTAAGACCGCTGAAGTATTGCAGTCCGGTTGCTTCCCGTTACGCAAGTGGTTGTTTAATTTCGATTGCAATAATACTACGGTTTTAGATTCTGATAGTTCATCAAAAATATTATCTCTTGGTGAAAATATAAATGCGAAAACTTTAGGTCTAGGTTGGTATAACTTAAGCGATGAGTTCTACTTTGATTCGCATTTTGAGAACACATCACAAAAAATAACCAAGCGATATATGATGTCTATTATAGCACAAATATTCGATCCACTGGGATTACTCAGCCCATTTATAATAACCGCTAAAATTATTCTACAACGGTTATGGATTTTAAAATTAAATTTTGATGACGAAGTGCCAAGTAATATGAAACAAGTTTGGTATCAGTTTGCTAACGATTTGCCTTTTCTTAATCGTATACGCGTACCGCGGCACGTCGTAGGTATTAATCCTAGGCTCATAGAACTGCATATTTTTACAGACGCATCGGAGTCGGCGTACGGCGCGTGCGTTTATGTACGAACTATTAATGTTGATACCACTGTCTCGTGCAAATTGCTATGCTCCAAGAGCAAAGTCGCACCCCTGAAACCGGTGAGTATACCGCGGCTTGAGTTGTGTGGCGCTTTACTCGGAGCCAGACTATACGAAAAAGTACAAGAATCTCTTCGTTGTCAATTCTCTAATATAGTTTTTTGGTGCGATTCTACAATAGTATTAGGCTGGTTACGCATAGCACCTAGTAATTTAAAAACTTTCGTTCAGAACAGGGTTGTCGAAATTCATGAATTGACGAAGGAAGCTATATGGCGTCACGTAAATGGGAAGGAAAACCCAGCTGACTTAGTTTCACGAGGAGTTCGGTTGGAAGAATTTTCAACTTCTTCTTTTTGGTTTCACGGGCCAGACTTCCTTCGTCACTCTAGTTTCGACAGCGCCACAGTAGGTCTAGGGCAGTATGCGGATATTTCGCCGGAATTGTTACCAGAAACTAAACCGAAACCGTCGTATTTGTTAGTAGCTGACGCAAGCCATCCGAATTCGTTGTTCCCTTTTCATCGTTTTTCGCAATTTAATCGCATGAGACGTGCTGTCGCTTATTTGTTACGGTTTATTTACAATATGCGTCATAAAGCTTGTCGCATTACAGGTCAGCTTTCTTTAGATGAACTACGAAACGCAGATACGATGTTAGTTCGCCTTTCACAATTAGAATCATTCCCATTAGAATATCAATTAATATTGAATAATAATCAATTAAAAAATAAACATAACCTATCTAAATTCAATTTATTTACAGACAATGATAAAGTTTTACGACTTGGTGGCCGCCTAAAAAACTCACTTGATTTTACATTTAATAAAAAACATCCCATACTGATTTCTTCAAAGCATTGGTTTTCAGTACTATTATTTCGGCACGAGCACAAACAATTGCATCACGCAGGGCCGCAGGCGCTCCTGTACAACGTGCGGGAGTCGTACTGGCCGCTCGGGGGCAGAAGCCTCGCGAGGCAAGTAGTGCACAGCTGTGTTATGTGTAGGCGCTGTAGGGGTAAAACGCTGACACCTATCATGGGAAACCTACCACCGGAAAGGATAACACCTTCCCCCCCCTTTTCCCGTTGTGGGGTCGATAATTCGGGTCCGGTGTTCGTTTTGAATCGCAAAGGTAAAGGCGCCAGGCTCGTGAAGGGTTACATTTGTTTATTTATTTGTTTCGTGACTCGAGCTGTTCATCTAGAGCTTGTGAGTGAGCTTTCTACAGACGCATATTTGTTGGCATTAAAAAGGTTTATTTCACGTCGCGGCAAACCTACCGAAATCTATTCAGATAACGGCAGGAACTTTGTAGGGCTTATGAATGAGTTCAATAAATTTTTATCTAATTGTTCCGCAGATATTATTGAATATGCAACGTCACAAAATATTAAATTTAAATTTATTCCGCCATATTCACCTCATTTCGGTGGTCTCTGGGAGGCAGGGGTCAAATCATGCAAATATCATTTAGTAAGATCACTGGGTAACGCGCATTTAACATTTGAGGAGTTTAGCACAGTATTAGCGCAAATAGAAGCTGTCCTAAACTCCCGCCCTTTGAGTCCTATGTCCACAGATCCAGAAGACTATCTACCACTGAGTCCTGCCCACTTTTTGATTGGTCGGCCGCTGACTGCGCCTGCATGCAGCACCTTGACTGACGTCCCTGCAATGAGGCTCAACAGATATCAGCGGATAGAGCAAATTCGCCAACACTTTTGGGCAAGATGGGCAAAGGAGTATGTCTCAGAACTCCAAATGAGATGCAAGTGGAGAGAGAACGAACGTGATTTAGCACCTAACACGCTAGTAGTCATCAAGGAAGACAACTCTACGCCTCTCAGATGGAGCATGGGAAGAATAATAGCCACTTACCCTGGGCGAGATGGTATTAGCAGAGTGGCAGATATTAAAACTGCTTCGGGAACCATGCGACGCGCATTCTCGAAGATCTGTCCCCTGATGGATTCTTCTACTTTGGAACCTGGTGATTCCAAGGCCGGGGGCATGTTGGAGCAATAAATAGTCTGTGGTACGGTGGCCACCGCTTCTTCCACCACCAGCCGGCGGGCAAGGAGAGTTACCTGCGTGCCGACCTCTGATTCGCCTATTTTTCGCGGGACCTTATGAACCGGCCAATGGAATAGCGTGACGACACCGTGACACGGCCAGTTTCGATCACTTTTTTGTTCTATTGCTTCTAACGTTTTTTTTGTAATATCATATACGCTAATGATGAGTAAAAACCGTTATTAAAAATTCTAACGCATTTTAAATTAACAATCAAAAAATACAGTCCACTACAGTTCAAACAAAGAAATATAAGACAACGAGAAACGTGCTGTAATTTTTAAATTCAAATATGCTTCATAAAACGTAGGACGGTTTATAAAATTATGATGCAACCCCAATTTAAATATGCCACGCACGCCCTACATTCGTAACAGAGGATCTCAGAAATAACCTGGATTTACACAAACTGCGTACAGTTACGCGAAAATTATTTTCAGCTGAAATAGTCATTACACAGATTTTAACGTCGTCGGGAGCTTTCATAATGAAATTAAGACTGTAAATATCTTAATATTGTAGATAAATTTATTTTGTCATAAAATTGGTACATTTTTATAAACTAAATTTCTCTCGCATTATTCTCGGTCCCTTGGGAGTTTCGGTATAAAATGTGGCTTGTGTTAGTCTGATATGTCAGCTATATTATTGTGTAAGTTTCATTCAAACTTTTGACTTTGTAATAATTTGATATTAGTAAGGATATTTTCTAATTGGACTTTATGTACTGTCTACACTTACATATTATATACTAGCAGTCGCCCGCGACTTCGTCCGCGTGAAAACCTCTTAGGTACCCTTCCAATTTTAAAGACAGACTTTGATATAAAGTTTGCTCTTTCCCCGCTCCGCCTCTCAATTTAATTTTTTTATAGTTTCCCGTGAAGCAATATCATCCGTCTCGTCCCGGCTAAAGATCAACATTTTTGTAAAACATTGTACGACATTACAGTACATTAACATTAACAATATATATTTATGGCAAGCTGATGTGTATAGCTTGATATTCAATAGTCTATTAGGCTCTAGAGTCTAGCTTTCAAAATAAACAAAAATAATTTTATAATCCGACACGCAGATCTAGAGATTAGCCCGCTTAAACAAACGAACAAATTCTTCCGCTTTAGTAGTAGTAATAGTTCCGATTCAGTAATAATTGTTGGACCGAAGAGTTTTCTACGTAGGCCTATCAAAAGCAACACACTGTTTTCACTAACCTGAGGCTATGTGATAAGTCTACATACATACATACCATCACGAGTCACCCTATCCATCAGTAGATGGCTAGTGAATGGCTAGTGAGCCTCGATACTTGCAAATCTCTCTTGCTTCTTCCGATTTCATTGAACCTTACATACAAAGTACGTCGGTTTAGGGTACTTTTAACCTGGCCTTTAATCAAAACGTCCTGGAATCGGACAAAGAACGTTTGCCTTGGTCTTCCCTTTCCAACATTACCATTCACTCTCACCTTGTAAATCTCTTTCGCAAGTCTCCTTTCAGTGTTAAGTCTCATGTGTTTTATTCAATAAGTAAAAAAAATTGGACCATCTGCTTGTTCCGAAAACGAGAACAAAAAAAATAGTTAAAGACTCAATCAAAACAATAACATTGGCGAGCACGTCGGCGCAAGTTGCGGCTGGAGGTCCTCTCGTCCACGTGCGTCCGTGCCCGCTCCCACGGTCCGCGGGGGTCCACGGACCTCCACTACTGGTTTTTTATTATTAAGTGCCAATTGATCAACGCGAAATCTTTTAGATAAGAGTTTCTTTTGGTCGTCTCTGAAATTTTTGTCTCGTTGATTCAGTGGTTAGCCTAGTACATATATGGATTCGGATTTTAGAAAATGTCCAGGATTCGTGTCTCGGTCGGGCTACGCTTTTAGGTTATTTTTTCTGTTAAGAAATTGGTAAACATTCCTGGCCTGGAGTTCACGCACAACGGCCAACATCATAGCCAAGTGCGGAAAGAGCCCGGGAAGAAGAAGAAAATGTAATGATGTCGGTGGTGTTACACCCTTGTGCCTCGGTCTCGGTCATTATCATCAACATCTGATAATGATCGTTAATGCGTCAAACATCATCACCCTAATTCTGTGGACCGCATTCGAGCGTGGTGGGTATAAGCTCCATATACTCTGTCTTACAACAAGGTAGTCTTGTAGTGCTAATATAGGCGGATAATGTTGATGATTATACTATAAGAATCCAATCACAAGTTAAATCCAAAAGTAAATATATCCAATAATAAATAAGCTCGTAACAATACTTTATAAAACATAATTAAGCTGAATACGAGTCCAATATTCCCAATAGTCGGTGCGGTATGGGATGGGCCGCCATGGCGCGGTCGTTGACCCGCCTGAAATAGGTAACCTTGACCGGCCGCCCTGTTTACACGCCGTCGCGTCGACGCTGCAGACAATGTATCCTACGTCCTGCAAAAGTTTAGCTGATACTTTCATGTTATAGTCAGTGGCTATGGTGAACTAAATACTTTTTTGTGTATTACTTATAGCCGTAATTTTGTGAAGACACTGCAAAGAATATAATTGTCCCACGTTCTACGAAAGTTTGTAAAGTCAGGAGTTTTTTTTATCATTTATTTATTTAGCACGAGAGGACGCCCGTGGTTTCACCCGCGTAGTTTCCGAAGGACTTTTAGGATAAAATGTGACCGATGTGTTATTATGATAATTAAGCTATATTATTGAGTAAGTTTCGTCAAAACCGTTCAGTAGCTTTGCGCGAAAGAGTAACCAACATCCATCCATACATAGATACACACGAACATTCGCCTTTACAAATTCTCTATAAATTATTTTACAGAATTAATAATATAGGTAATTTTTTTTTTTTTTTATAAAAATAGCGAGCAAACGAGCAGGCGGATCACCTGATGTTAAGTGATTACCGCCGCCCATGAACAACTGCGACACCAGGGGCGCCACTGATGCGTTGCCGGCCTATTTTGAATTGAATCGATTAATAAAAAAATATAATAAGTTACATAAATTATTTGATGAAAATAAAAGTTTCTGTCGTCTTGCGCATGTGCGGCGCGCTTTGTCTTTTTGTTGTATCGCACAAAATTAATTAGACAATTCTCTGATCTTAAGGGCACTACCACACTAGGGACATTTTGTTTCATAGAAAGATTTTATACGAAAATTCTGTCGCATAAAAATGTATACAAATGTTACAGGACAGTCTGATTAATGACAATGTCAAAGCACCCTAAACCGACGTTTAATGAAATTGGAAGAAAGTAGAGAGAGATTTATTTTTTGAGAGAACAGAAAATTATTTTTTGTTTTGCTTACACTATAGCTACTTTTTTTGCATATAGCTTTCTAACTAGAGAGAGACGAATATCTTAGCACTCCATGGATTCACCGTGCGGGTGCCGGGTCCATCGCGTGGCTTGGAGAAAAACTCCGAACAGAGCCCGAGATTTGTGACACGGGTGTAGGTTTAAGGGTACCCTTAGTGACGCGCGTTAACACTCACCTCCTCTGTTCAAGTTATTCTCCCTGCCTAGCCACATTCGGAAGGACCCTAGCAGCTTTGGACACTCGTTTTAATATGGAGCTTACTGCACTTCTAGTAAGGCCAAGGTCTTTTAGCAGGTTATCGAGAGACTTCGCTGGTATACCTCTCGCACCCACTTCTACCGCGTATAAACTAACCACATAGCCATTATTGGTTAGCTCATTAATAAGGTCATAATATTTATTCACTTTGAATACATGGTCTTTAGGGATGTTTGTTTCCCACGGTACTGTCAGTTCAACAAGTTCGTTTGATTTGTTTGGAAAAAAGAAGAAGTTGCCTTAACTGGCATAGATACGAAATCCAGGCACCAATAACCCAACTACTTTAATAAAAGATTGTTCTTACATCTGTTTATATTATTATTCGTTATATTTGGCTGAATGGTTTGCATAAATAGTTAAGTTTTAAATGTTTTAATTAGTCACTCGTGTGGTCCCGCACTAACGCCATAACAAGTCCGAACACGTTCGTCTTGGGTGGGTTTTATTTTCTTTTGTCTTACCGTATGTACACGAATTTGTTGTTAATTGTACCATCAATTGCTCAGCGACTTCCCAAGCTGCTCGAGTGAACAAATAGCTCATAATCATTTCGCAATTCATTTTTATGATCTTTTTTAAGATCATGATTATGAATGACCAAAAATGTCTAAATTAAAAGATTTTATGTAGTTAGTCCTTGACTAGAATCACACCTGATGGTAAGTGATGATGCAATCTAAGATGGAAGCGGGCTAACTTGTTAGAAGTAGGATAACATCCACACTCCTTCCCTTTCTACACGACATCGTACCTGAACGGTAAATCGCTTCGCTGTACTACTTTATAGGTATGGTGGTAACTAACCATGCCGAAGCCTTCCACCAGTTGAAAGGTATGTTATTTAATACGTCGTTGTCCCTGTTTTCGCTTAGGGCTTACATTGATAAAGATTGTAATACGATTAGGTACTATTCTTTGACGATCTTTTTATAACTTGACAGTGTGAGTTTTCAATTCGTCTGCAATTTTTTTTAACTATTATATTACATCAAAAACGATCGTTTGCATCGTGAACTGAAAGTTAAAACTATAAAGACAGAAGTTGCTGACTCAGTGAAATCGTACCAAAAACGTATTAAAAATCACCCAAATCAACTTGCAAGGAGCTTAATTATAAAAAACCTGGTACAACCCTAGAAGCCTCAAGAGAAGAGCATCACAAGATGTCTTGTTATAGACAGTATAAAATATTAATTGGGCAAATCAATGGATCTTGCTCCAAACACGCCTTAAAATAAATACATAACATCCAGCTGAATGTCTCAAGACAGATTGCAGGAATAATGAGAGTAAAAAAAAACTATTATATCTTGTTAGACGGAGAAAGATAGAGACGAACTCAATATCCGCACGCGTGAACTGTAAATAAACAGTCACAGAATGACTACAGAAGTTAATTGTACTGTTGAAGAAGAAGAAATAACTAGCCAAATCTATAAATAGCCAAATCTAGGATAATTGTTTTTGCACAAAATGGGTAAAACTTATCGCGTCGTTAATATTTGTAACTGTGTATATGGCACATCTGGTTGTAAAGGTTTATCGGCAGATCTCATCACAATAAAATTGCGCATTCTGCTCAAAGGCGACAGGCTCCATTGTGAATCACGCGCCTATGTTATTAGCGAATTATCACGAATTTTTACTTTTCGATATTAGAGGACTATGGAAACTATAGAATGTCAGTTGATAATATTTTTAATAGTTATTGTAGGCCGAATGATAAAGTTGGGTCAAACACATTTCTCAGATGGATATAGATTTACTGCTTTGCGGCAAAAAAAACCTTTGCGGTAGTACTTCCCTGGACTAGATCTAGTACAAAGGACTCTACCAATAATACTAGTATTTAAATTAAGTAGGTCTACCTACTGGTCAGTATCCTTGAGATATTCTGCCGTAAATTTTAAAAATTATTGGAACCCATGGTTTAATGTGTGAACCCAAGGCATAATACTGTAAATATAACAACTTTTCCGCTTCAGACTGGAGACGCGAGGATTGCAAGGAGAGGAGATTTGCAGAGGAGAGCAAGAGGATTCGAACTAAAGGCACTATGATCCGAAGCTGCATAAGCTAGCCGTTGCAACTTAGGGCCAGTTACTGTTCCATAATAGTTTTATTATCTCTCAATAAAATAAAATACAAAAAGTTAGCTCAATCCCATTTTATGTTCCCATATAAAATGATAAATGTCTACCAGTGTTCCCATGTTACGAGTGGGCACTTCTTATTAATGAAAACATAATCCTTGTCGTTACGTCCTCGTCACGTAGCTGAGGGCCCCTCTCACACTCGCTTTGTGTTCCTCTAGATATATCCTTAGACTTTCTAAATGTAGAGAAGATGAATATTTTTTTAACCTACTTCCAAAACGGAGGTTCCATCTCCATCTGTATGTGGTAACGGGCCAATGTGGAGATATAAGTTTATAGTTCTAAAAGTCCTCATTGGTTTCCATTGACAATAAATCGCATGACATCTTGATTTGACGAATTGATTCAAATTGGAAAATATATAACGGTAGTTTTTTTCTTCGAGAAAGTTGAGGGCTTTCCGGTGCTTATTATGAACAAATTTTTTAGATTTTTTAATAATGTGCTTAAATAGAAATAAATGTGCAGGAACAAGTACAGCTATAAGTAGATAAATTGTAAAAAAAATTATTCAGTATTTTCTAAAGAATGTGAATCATATGTTTAGGATATCCAACAAACTTACTTATTTGTTAAAAAGTTTTATACTTACTGTTTTGAAAATATATTAATAACTAAAATTACCTATTTTTAGTACGAAGTGAGTAGTTTCCTCCTACGATATAAAATATCAAAGGAAAACCAACACCAAGTTAAGTTTTGTACAAAAAAACCTTAAAATAACATCAAGATGGCCGAGACAAAATTAGAAAATCCCTTTGTGGACTTTGATATAAATAGGCAATTACCTCATCGGAATTTAAAATCGAAACTATAAAGAGAGAATGTTTATAACTCCTACAGCATTTAACACAAGGAACCGATCCCGGTCCCCATCATTATAGTGATATATCTCATAATCCACCTTCTCATTAAGCTACAATTAGATTTCCATACTCATCCCATCGAGAGACTGACTATACGAATCGATTTTGAGGAAATAATTCATAAAGATCTGAGTGAAAGTCATTATGATGAGATAATAATGTAATCGATTTTTGATATTATCGATTTTGTCTCGGATTGAGACATAATTTGTGGAATCGATCTAATTTAATACGACATGGGCAAAGGATGCTTTGATATCTTTCTTGTGTATGTTTTTTGCGTTATTTTCTCAGATGGTTATAAATTATAATAAGGATATATTTATATATATATATATATATATATATATCCTTCTTATAATTTATATATAAATATATATATATATAATTTATATATATATATTTTAATATATATATTTTATATGTATGACCATGCATAACTTTTTACAGTGTTGTCCGATTTTGATAATTCTTTTTTTATTAGAAAGGGCATACTTCCAAGGTGGTCTCATTGTCATTATTTTAGGATTGGATGATGATATCCTGGGGAAATTGAAGGAACTCTTCAAATTTTGGAGGCACGCTTACAGCGATTTCGGTTTGTGTCTCGATATCGGTAGCTTTTTGGCTACTAGTGCCGTATAATATACTATGACAGTATAGTACGAGTACGTTACGTGGCGATAAATCACTAAAAAGTAAGAAATAAAAATTTTTAACAAAAAATAGAACCGACTCAAAACGCACAAAAAAGTAAAAATTAACTGTGTCAATTAGTAGCTTTAATTTACTTAAGCATATCTAGGAGTCAGTGCCAGCCAATCTAAGTAAACTATCTGTATTAATCTTAGGAACAAAAAATCTACATATATAAAATAATTAAAATATAATGACTAATTAACTTGACAATACACATAACTGGGCCGATCACGTAGGGTGCCCATCACGTAGGCAGCATTCCCGCGCTGAATTGCGAAAAAATAAAATTGTTATTGCTATTATATATTATAATAAAAAATAAAGTTGTTATTTATATTATATATAAAATTGGTCTTACGAGAAATGCTACAAATTCAATTATCAAAGTCCGCCGACTTGCGTTAAAGCAGCGTGGTAGGTCTAAACTCTACATACATTTCATATTAGGAGAGAGGCAAGGCAGTGAGCCATTTAAAAACAGGCCTAAGACGATGAAACTTTTCGATGTATCCCTATTACGAAATAAATTAGCTAAGCCAAAAATTGAGAGATTTATTCCCAACACACAGCACAGTAAAACCTCCTTCATTTAACCCCACTGAATCCCCATACTTCATATGACTAATTCCACATATATTAAAGCCACAAATTACCACAAAGTTAACATTAATAGCGACATCAGTGCGCGAGCTGGATCGTAATTTGTTCAATGTTTCTACTTTATTGAACCATTTGTCAGGCGCGACCGCGGGATTTTTTTCAATTATATTTTCTTTATAACAAATGTATGCACAAAGGCTGGTGTTTGATATAAGCAATTTGAGCTTTTCCTAATGTTTGAGCATTAAAGTGAATTGTTTATTGTGAGACAAGCGTTTATGGTTTTTTAGCTTTATTCAAATATGACGACCTCCGTGGCGCAGTGGTATGCGCGGTGGATGTATAATGACGGAGGTCCTGGGTTCGATTCCCGGTGGGGCAGATCGAGATTTTTCTTAATTTGTCTGGGTCTAGCTGGTGGGAGGCTTTTCGCCGTGGCTATTGATTATTTTCCCCGTTTTTTCCTAATTTTCCACTGATTCTGGATTATATTCTGAATGTACCGCCGAACGATTTATCGTTCCGGTACGATGTCGTGTAGAAACCGAAAGGGGTGTGGATTATTATCGTGCTCCTATTAATTGAAATCTGAAATTTTAATTGAAATTAAATTGCATATGGACGAAGTCGCATCCGCTAGTTAAATATAAAACAACACAAGGTAAGTAATTAGTAAGTTAAAGTTGGCATTAAGTTAACGGAACCGACACTACCGTGGCATCCATAATACGCTGCTATAAAAGTACTTTGTCACTGTTTGCCGTGAACTTTAGCTAATATCCGTCTGCCGGCAGCGGACTATCTTAATCTATATACCCTTCCCTTCACTAGCTACGAGTAGGTATAATATCCGTTTTAATCTATTTGGTTTCCGTTGACATTGTAGAAATAAGATTGGGCTGTTCTTTGTTAGCACTCTAATTAGCTCGGTGTTAAGAAATTGGCTTTCAGGTGTCGCTTAGTTGCTTAGCGACAGAAATAAACATTAAACACAGAAAGCAGTAGTACTTTTTAGCTATGGTATAAAAGCCCTATATACTATTGAGAGTCTTGGACAGTACGTTAAGCCGACGGTACCTTTAAGTACATTTAACGTCTGATAAATAATAATAGTATAGTAAAATTGTAGACGAGTATATATACCTAGGGCATATGGTCCAGTTAGGTAGGTCCAATTTCGAGAAAGAGGTGAACCGCCGAATCCAGCTCGGTTGGGCAGCGTTCGGGAAACTGCGTGACATCTTTTCGTCCAAAATTCCTCAGTGCCTGAAGACGAAGGTCTTCGAACAGTGCGTGTTGCCAGTGATGACATACGGATCCGAGACTTGGTCGCTAACTGCGGGCTTCATAAGAAGGCTCACAGTCACTCAGCGGGCGATGGAAAGAGCAATGCTCGGAGTATCTCTGCGTGATCGAATCAGAAATTAGGAGATCCGCAGAAGAACCAAATTAACCGACATAGCTCAGCGAGTCGCAGAACTGAAGTGGCAATGCACGTAGTTCGAACAGCTGATGGACGTTGGGGGCCGAAGGTGCTAGAATGGCGACCCCGCACCGGAAAGCGCAGTGTTGGTCGATCCCCCACCAGGTGGACTGACGACATCAAACGGGTCGCAGGGAGCCGCTGGGCACATGCGGCTCAGGATCGTTGTGTTTGGAAGTCCCTAAAAAAGGCCTATGTCCAGCAGTGGACGTCCATTGGCTGATAATGATGATGATGATGAAATAATAATAGACTGCCTCTTTAGTCTACTTATTACCTTATGCGGATTCGATCACGACGTCCTGGGTTCGAATCCTAGATCGGGAGTTATTAATTTTTCTATGAAATTTTCTGCTTTTCTTCTATTCCAAACCCCTTTTCAGGAAGTTGGTGTTGTTAAACCCTCGGCTTAAGAACACTTTAAGCCGTCGATCCCGGTCACTATCATTAATATCTGATAGTGATCGTTAATAAATAAAATATTATCACCCTAGGCCCGCCAATCCGGAGCTGCGTGGTGAGTCTACGCTCTATCCCTCCCCCCTTCCTCTTCTGATTATGAATAATAATGACCTGTTACACACCAACATCTCTAATATTTTATCCACAATGATACTTTAATGCAGCGTGGTGGGTCTAAGCTCGAAATTATCTTTGCCATAAGAAGAGAGGTCTGACGTTGCAATCCGCTGTTGAAATATGATGATGTTTATGAGGCTGTTAATTTATCGACATTTGCCTATCCAAAAATTTAAAAAATAACAATACAAAAAATCCACCAAAAATATGAATTAAGTATGAAATTCTTGATTGGTAAAAATTCCCTTAATATTTTTTTCCGAAGTCGTAAATACTTAGCGTCATAAATATTATTAATCAAGGCACCATAGACAATGAAACCGATCCCAAGTGAAAGAAAAAAGCATTTTTGTCAACGTCTGCAGCAATTACTCCGACAAACACGTCGGAGCGCACGATGTATAGAGGTACCATCGGGACTGGCGATGCTATCGCGCGGGATTCCACTACACTGAACGCATTGAGTATTGGCATACGAGTAAGTACGTACTACCGTACTGTACGTATTCATTTGCGTGGAAAGTCTATACCACGTCATTGATTATTAGATAATAAGTGTAAATCTTCTCTCTTCCTCTTAAATCACTATCTATTGATTATAACATTATTAAAATACCTTGTATTGTGTAAAACGCTTGGTTTGTTTAGTAGAAAACATTTACTAAGTTACATTTTGAAAACGTGCCTTACTGAGCAATTATTAATCAAGTAATCATAAACCAAAAATTTGAGATATTAGTGAGATAACTGACTGAATACCTAAATTATTTATATTAAAATCTATATACATTTTAGAGATGTTTAAAGCCCACCCTCTTGAATAAGGGTATTTGATGCTTCGGACTTCGAGTTTACTCGATTAACAAGTTAGAATCAGATCTATTCTATATAGAGTTTAGCTACTGAAAGTAGAGACTGATATCGCCTTTCAAATTAAAAAAGAATCGGACAGCATTCCTAAAATTATTGTGGAAGTATTGGAATAACTCATTATGTACTTGCGATATTTTATGTTTTTACGCATGTACGTTTTTATGCGAAAAACGAGATTTTTTTAAAAATTTACTAGGTCTCTACTTTCAGGAGCCAAACTCTACCGATTGCCGATCGCAGCTAGTCTCATACACTTACCAAGTACCTTATTTCGCCAAGTATTCTTAGATTTCATCTTAGATTGTATTGTCATTGAATATCAGGCGAAACAGCAGAGAAACGTTAACTTACATAAAAAAAATGAAATTTCTCTGAAAATTTAGATAATAAACATTTTCAAACGCTACAACAGCCATTAAACTGTCACCTCACTAATAATAGGCAAGTTCGATTTATTTCTCGAAATTGTTTATAGCTGGTGCGCGGGCGCAGCGGATAGCGAAACACTTAGCATTATTCAGTTCAGACCACAGCGCGATACCTTATAGTCTAAGAGTTGACTTTAATGGATTTGGTTTGATCGGTTTTATTGAACGTGAATCCAGAGTTAAATCCAGAGATGGATAGACTTGGTGAAAACGACAACCCATAAAGACAATGGTAGAATGCTAGGTAAGCGGCATAGCTGGAGAGGTAATGCACCAAACCCTATGTGCATCACAGTAATCACGAATTTGGCAATCGATTATCGATATTCCTATCTTATTTTTTTATTAGAAACATAAGAAGAGTATATATATTTTTAGTCGGAATGATTTTCCTTCAGTCACACTACTAAAACGTAAAACATATTTTATGGAGAGATTTCATGTTTAATTTTATAGAAATTTATCTCGAAATTTTGCTACATAGGCTTTGTTTCAGTAGCTTCCGAATGCGTTTGCTTAATTGAACATGATATACGAATACTTATTGAAGAAATCATCATCATCATCATCATTATCAGCCTATTGACAGCCCACTACAGGTCCAGGCCTCCTTCCTTATAAGATAGGGGATATGGAGCGTAGACCCACCACGCTGCTCTGATGCGGGTTGGCGGGCTTAGGGTGATAATATTTCATTTATTAACGATCACTATTAGATGTTGATAACAGTGACCGGGACCGACGGCTTAACGTGCTCTCAGAGGCACGGGGGTGTAACACCACCAACTTCCTGACTCCGGGCTTGGAATATACTGAGAATTTCATAAAAGAATGAAAAACTCGGAAATATTCAGGATTCGAACCCAGGACCTCGTGATCGAAGCCAGATAGGCTAACCACTAGACCAGCGAGGCAGTCACAGTAAGTGGCATAATTTATGGATTTCCTTAAGGAGTTAAGGTCTAAGGAAGGTAGATACCTATTACTTTTACTAATATTATTTTTTTAATTTGTTGTCAAGTTTAAGTTATACTCCTCGGAGTTATTTCGCTAGCTCTTACGCTTTCCCCGGCAGACAAGTCACGCTTTTCGGTTCTTCCTACAGCAATATGCATAATAGATACGTTATAAGACTATTAAAATTGTACTAAGAATGGAAATGCTATTACCTATTCCCGTAATAGACGTTTTAGCTTTCAATTTAGCAAAATTTATTCTCAGTTTACTGTTGTATTCCAAACTTTATTATACATTCAGTTATTATTTTTAGTATGTAATAAAGCAATTAATCCTATTGGTTTTTAGATGATTTATGTAAAAGCTTATTTCTTAATTTATTTCTTACTTTAATTTCCAGCCAGAATAATTAAGAAAATCTTAACCGGACCTGCCAGGAATCGAATCAAGGCCCTCCGTGCTTTAAATAATTAATAACTGTACTATAATACTACAAAATTATTTTCCCTATTGGCTAAAATACTTGGCGACTCGTAATGAACTTTTGAAATAAGTTTATAGTGCCTGCGCTCGAACATGGTGCCTGTGACATATGTCTTTAACTTTCCGTTTCACTCTTGAAAGTTGAAGCGATTTACAAATTATGACTTAGTATTTCAGCTGTTCCAAATTGGTAATATATTAAATCGTTAATAGCTGTAGTAACTTAAATTTAAAACCGTTAAACCCAGCCAGAATGTTCTAGTCTACAAATAAAATCAAATTGAAAGAAAAATTAAGCAAAGTGTTGTAACGTATAACGTAACGCCATAGACGTGTCTAGTGATGGGACGTACTTCTACGATGAATAGTCGATATTTTTTTTAATAATAAATGTATATTGTAGTACAATTTTTATTTTTAAAAAGTCTATAATTTTATACAACAACAGAACATCAGGGAAAGTTTACTCAAAAGGTTGCAAAGAAGAAATATATTTTATTCGTCTAAACTTATATCAGAATAAGAAACATTTGAGTTGTCACTAAATTCATCATCTGAATCTATGACGAATATTACTAACAACTAGCGGTCTCCCGGTATTTCACCCGCGTAGTTCCTGGTCCCGTGGTAATATCTGGATACAAATTACCTTATGTCACCCCTCATGAGTCGAGCTATCATATACAAAAAGTTTTTTTTATAATCCGACTGATGACTGATGTAGTTTCAGAAACAGACAGACAGACTATAATTGAAAAAAAAATTTATTTTGGTGTATGTACGGTATGCATATATGCACAAACAGACACTGCAATTTTATTTATATGTATAGATGAATTAATTATGTTGTTAATATGGACGTCACGATCCCAATCAGACATAATATCTATTTTTGTTTTATTCACTACTTTCGACCAGCCTTCAGGTTAATCTTTGTTGATGGCCTCTTGTAACAGTGCCAACATGTTATTTGCCGTTAATGGCGGTGAAGTAAGTATTAATTTTTGCGGCGTGACTGAAAATTAAATGGGAATATGGAAAAAAAGTATTTAAATTCAATCAATCAAATCATTCAATCAAATAATCAATTATTTCATAGGTAACGCTGCGTTCGCAACGCTGATGTTATAAATGCTGATTTTATAAAGCTTCAAAATAGGAATTGAAATTAAAAGCATACATGTTATTTGGGCCCAATAACATTATAATTATCTAATATAGGTAGGATTTGGTGCCTTTTGACGCCGGACTAAGGCAATAAGCTCCAACTTTAACATTTTTATATCTACTCCGTTTTCCAGTTCATCAACTCGCTATTGCGGTTGGATTGGTTTGGGGTTTATAAATCTGTACCAAATGGTAGAGCGGGGCAGTTTGAGATTTTCTTAATTTGTCTTGGTCTGGCTGGAGGAAGGCTATCGCCGTGGCTAGTTATCACCCTACCGACAAAGACGTACCGCCAAGCGATTTAGTGTTCCGGTACGATGTTGTTTCATTCTATACCTAACAAGTTAGCCCGCATCCATCTTAGACTGCATCACACATCAGGTGTGATAGCAGTCAATTGCCAACTTGTAGTTGTTAAAAAAATTATCGCAGAGACTATAGTCAATAAAAGTTTAATCCCTAGAAACTATGCATTAGTATAACCGCGATAACAAAGTCTCCTCATAAATAACGATCAAATAATAATTTGCCTTTTAAGCTAATTTTTTTACAACATTAAAAAGAGCTAGATTTATGCTGCGAGTATCGTCAGCGATAAACATGAATTTCTAAGCGTCACATCCCTAGTCACTGACGTCAACGTCATACTGACAACTGTCAACCGCACCTTCTTACAGCAATTCGAGTAGAGGAGTCACATGTGACTCATTGAACTTAGGAAATAAAATAGTAACTAATTTTTATTACCAAAATCCAATTTCATTTGTTGTTAGTAGGTTCACATAACTTAATATCTAGTGTTAGTTAAAGTTAGATAAGGTAATTTGTTAAAATAGTTAAAATAGTTAACTTAGGTATTTCGAATATAGACCCCATATTGGATATAGGCCTCAATTTAGAATACTAACTTTAAATAAATAAGTGCATCTTCTAAAAATGGAGGTATCTTCAATTAAAATCACACTGAAAAGACGTTCATGTTTCAAAGATTGCCGCGAAACTATCCTCTTACACGCTCCCTTTTTTAAACTATTTTTTTAACGTTCAGAAATAGAACACTAATATGAATTAATAGTGTTCACGCGTCAATGTTATTATGAATAACGGTTGTGGTAGAATTTGGTAGGAAAAGGTAATTTCGTACGCTCGACATATTTGTTTTTGGCGTGAATAATTTCGTTTTGGGACGGTTTGCGGTTGTTTTTAAGTAATACGAATTTGTTCGCATTAGGTGACTGATCGTTTGTGCCCGCTTGCAGCTGCGTTACACGTGATTCTGTTGTAAGCTTCGTAAATATATTGGGACATTAAAAAATTGCTTGCGATGTTTTCGTTTGCGCAAGAGTACGTACTGTGGCACAGATTAATAGACGATGGCTTAGTATGAGTTGAGTGTTACAAGGTTCATGGGCCTTCGCACAGGAAATAAGAATCATTTGTAAATATTAAAAATATTGTAAAAATGATTATAGTTCCCCTAACTTATGAATAGACCTGTTACTAACCTAAATTATGAAAAAAATACAGTAGGTATGCTGTTTATCGTTACTAATATTATAATGGCGAAAGTTTGTATATATGGATGGATGGATGTTTGTTGCTCTTTTACACAAAGACTGCTAAATGGATTTTGATGAAACTTTACAATAATATAGCTTACATATCAGAATAACACATAGGTCACATTGTATTCCAAAATTCCCACGGTGACGAAATTACTCAGGTGAAACCGCGGGCGTCTTCTAGCATTTCCATTTTCATTTCAACACAACAATTGATGTAGATCTGAAACGGTTTATCCAATTTACGTAAAACCTACTACCATAAAAATCTGTTAACAAAAAATTGCAACAAAACAATAGTTTAATTTTTGTATGAGTTAACAAAGGAAAACTGCAATAAAAGAAAAACTCGCAGTCAGCAAATTTGAGTCCCCATGAAGGCGAATATTTTTTGAAATCGTTACTGTTAATAGCATCCTTAAATTCGAATCCGAGTCTAAAGCGTTTCTTTCACGTTAGAGGTATAAAGCTACGCAATTTCCATTTTATTCTACTATCCGTTATTTCTTCGTACTGCATGTACAGTGAGGACAATCTCAGTATCGAAGGCGTAGATCAACCTATGAGAGTAGCTCAATGTGAATTAAATATATCGTGGACGAGCTACGACGCAGCTGATTTCTATAAACTATTGTTAAACGGTTGTGTTGACACCTCGACACGACGCCTTGACACGTCAACAAGTTTAGTGTGACGTGATGACTTTTGCATGACGTAATGAGTGTTCACACATAAATATTTATTAGCTCAGGCTGTTGGCTGTTAATTAGTGTGGAACACTACTTACACCTTGACAAAAGTCGAGAACAGATGCTGTGAGATTTTGTGGTCAAAATTAGCGCTTCGCTTATTTTGTTGTTAGGAAACTGTAATGGGATTATCAAAATAATACTAGAGTTTGAGTTGAAGAGAACAGTGTGGTGGAAAATAAGATGTAGTGACTTAAATTGAGAAAGGGATGTTTAGATGGTTTGGGCATGTAGAGAGGTTGGATGAAAGGAGATTAACCAATGAGGCGAGGGTGAATGCAAGTGTTGGTAAGTCCTAGGCGAATATTCCTGGACCAAATTCAGTACATTTTAAATAATGACCATTAAACGGTCGGTCGTTGGTCATTATAATCATCAGGACATTTACTTCTGTTAATAACAGTTATGAAGACAATATTATAACCCTGTAGTTTGCTAAAATGCATTCGAACAGCGTGCTGGGTTCTATGCTCTTAAACCTGGATGGAGAGAACCTGTCCCTGCTGGGCTGCCCAGATAGGCTAAAAATCAAGATTCCAAACGTATTTGAGTGTAAATACAAAACTCTATCCGTACTTGACCAGATGCACAAACGACATGTGATAATTTATTAAAATATTTATCAACATACCGCCATAATCACGACATTAGGGCACGACCACACGATCGTGTCGCGAGCGCGTGTCGCGTGCCCACACTGTTCTAATATAATACATTTATAATACATTACAATACAATACAATAGTGGTACATTCGTGAGGCTTTGAACGCCCGCCGCTTGTTAATCGATACGGAATGTAAATTAAATGCGTGTATTTATATAAAGGAAAAAAATCAATTTTGCCCGGCACAGGTTAATTGGTTTGTGCTTGGGTTATATGTCGCTAACGATTTTTGAGTTTTTGATAAAATTATTTTTTTTATTAAATATTGACCACGTGTTTTTAAATATGTCTATTAAGTTACGTAAGTTAATAACTAGGAGTTGGGTCGATAATAGCTTAATTATCGAAATCCTAAACCTATCTTTCTTTAAATTTCAGTCCCTTATCCGTAATGCTAGATAAGTAGAAAACAAAAAAATTAAACAAAGTTTTAGTAAAGTAATTTAAATTTTTATTAGGTATTAATATAACTATGTAGTAAGTTAAGTTATTAACAACCTTCAAAAAATGGAAATGATTATCAATTCGCCATGTATTTTATTTATTCGATATGTGCATCTAGGTCTTTGTCTATCTCAAAATCCATCCTTTCTTTTTTCCTATTTATCCTTTATCCACTTAAAGAGAGAGAGAGAGAGACGAATATCTTAGCATTCCATGGATTCACCGTGCGATTTGTTTTTTAAATGGTATGTAAAACTCATATTTATATCAATATAATTTTTTAAACTAGTTTTCCATTTTACATTGCAGTTCTCAGAAAAGAAACAAAATATGACATGACTAGAGAAGTATTTAAATAACTCTTCAGTATAAACTTGACACCGACAGCATGTAATCCTGTCGGTATATATCACACTTTATATATAGCTATTCGTCCTAATATGGGAATGTTTGTGCGTCGGTCCATCTTGTATGTTAATGTGACGCCACGGGAGGCGGACTAATTTCAAAGTATTTTTACCCGACTGCGTCAGAAGGAGGGTAATGACAAACGTACATTTGTTAATTGCCCGCATGTAGCCAAGTCTGCATAGTGTAAGTCTGCAGCACCATAAAGTACCTATTTGGATTTTTCTATAGATTTACTGATCTTTGGTATTCTCTTTACAGTACATTACAGCTAAGCAGTCGGGTTTTTTTCTTTATAATGATAATCGTATTTATTAAGTACAATATTACTACCTTAACTTTGATGCAGATGAAGTGAAAAAGTTTAAATAAAATTTCATTATCAGGATCATTATTTTTGGACTACTGTATCTGCCCACTACAGACGAAGGCCTGCTTTGTTTAGGAGATGGGACATCAAGCTTAGACCCACCATGCTGCTCACATGAGGGTTGGAGGCTCTAAACAAGGTCCTATGCCATCTGCAATCAGCTTCTCTACGAGAGAATTCATGCCAGTACACCATGTTTTAGCAGAGCGCTTTCTAGTGCTAGTGCTATCATTCCAATGCCTTAAATATTCAACATCTATCATTACTTCGAACTAATTTAAACAAAATGTATTAAACACGGTTAATATAAAACACAAGCTCTTGTCTATCATAGCAAATGACAGTCAATAAGTTTGTACTTTAACACCTTCAGAAGTAACAAGCAACGAAACGAATTGTAATCGATGTTATCTCGCTCGTTTTATTATCTATCGATTTACCTAAACACACAAACCCACTTTGGACAGACGGACGGGCAAACAACCGATTAAAATTCTATTTCTCACATATTTGTATGGTAATATCGATGATATAAAAATCGTTTGCCCACCTTTGACATCGTTAATGCGCGCCCTTATAATTACTCTCTAGATAAGGGTGACCATAAGACATGTTGGAACGTTCAGACTATTGAGAAGTTATAAAAAAGAAATACCTATGACAATATTTTCTTACAATACCAAATCGTCTTCAGTTTATATACCTATCCTTACCTATGTAAAACTATCCGGATAAATATACAATAAAATAACGAAATAGTAACGAATAGTAAACCTATAAAATTGAATTAGTTAAATATGGATGGAATAAAAATGCGTATATATGATAGTACATTATGGTAATAAGGTGCGACCAACATTTAAAGGTAGATTAAAATATAAAAATATTCTCCTTCTCGCTTAAACTAATCTATCTATAATGCAATAGAGACAATACTTATCGATAGTAGAGACATGTCTCCCGGGTTCGAAAATAGTCAAAGCGTATTCCAACAACAGTGATGTGAGTTTCAACCGTTTATCTTTTAATACTATAGAATATAGGTACTCGCGATTGTTTAAATTCTCATAAAAAATAATTCCCCTTTTTACTCAACCGCATTCACACTTTAATTATTTTTTAGTTTGTAACATTCAAATAAACAGACAAGATATAGGACTTTGTCCCGCAATATGCAGTGATAAGTGTCACCCTACAGTCGATAAAGAGTGGGCCCATTACCGTGCGGTCACTTGACGTGTAATGGAATTTATCTGTAACGATTTTGATTGTGTTAGAAACGGTTACTTAATTGCTCTCAAGGTGCTTATAATTAGGTGTACTTTACGCCTCCACTCACATATTAAATAGAAAAGTTACTGATAATGTCAACGGTAGATACTTTTGGTAGGAACTATTACGATACTGCGGGCACTTGGTCTACTTGACTGGTTTTATTTTAATGTGTTTTGAAGTGATTTTGAATTGGTAATTGTTGATTTTAATATACTATTAAATAGAAACCGGCGTCACTTTTTAGTTAGTACCTTTATACTTGTTGTTATTTGGTGTTTAATACTTCGGAAATAAATAATAAAAATTTTAAATTTTATATTTTATCTACCTACTATAAAAAAATATGGTAAATATGATTTATTTTTTAAACACAGAATCCCATACCTATCACTCAGGTGTGGGATTCTGTGGATCAGAACACCTTTAGTTTAGAAGCAGTTTAAAAAAGAACCTTAAATACAAAAAACAAACTTAACCTAACTTTAATGGATTTTTCTTGGAGCTTCTTCCACTCTCATTACTCTTCCTTTCTTTAAAATGTCCCGAATTTGGTCCAGAAACGTTCAGTTAGACCTTCCCCTTCAAGCATTTCCATTCACCCCCTAAGCGGCGGAAGCGGGCTAACTTGTTAGGAGTGGTACGAAAATCCTCACCCCTTTCGGTTTCTACACGACATCGTACCGTACGCTAAATCTCTTGGCGATACGTCTTTGTCGGTAGGGTGGTACCTAGCCACGGCTAAAGCCTCCCACCAGCCAGACCAAAACAAATTAAAAAAAATCTCAATCTGCCCCGCCGGGAATCGAACCCAGGAACTCCGTCTTATAAATCCACCGCGCATGCCACTGCGCCACGGAGGTCGTCAAAATATCTATCACCTATATGGTTGTCATCACACAAAAGTTCTCTGTCAAAACTCAAAAATCAAACTTACGGAGATGTATAGGGAATCGATTACTAAAAACAAGTAATTGTGACCTTATTTGACTGTAACCAGACACAATAAATTAATCGTCCTTGTCGAAGAAATATAGTAAAGGTCAAATGTCTAAATAATTGCGGGGGACTTGAGATGTAAGATTACAGTTATCGTAAAAAGTGTTGCGTGTTTAGAAAATTGTTTTATAAGTGTATAAATATTTATAGTTTACGTATCGGTTATTGCCCGAAAGTTCTTGGATTTCGAAATGCGCTTAAAATTCCTTTATAGATTGTAAAATGATTGAACCTTTAATTAAGCTTATCTCGAAAATATTTTTACTGACTATATTTGCTGTGGACTACTAATTGAAATGTAACAGCTTCAGGAGGGGTGGTGACAACAGCCTTCAAAAGCTGAATGCGTGGCTTAAAACAACATAGGGAAATCGCAATTTTCTCTAGGGGTGAGTCATTCCATAGTTTCCAATTTTGTTATTGGCTAAACAGACCGGAGGCTAATAAAGGCCGACCTTTATAAGAGAACAGGATTGGAAGTGTCGATACAGCACGCTGTTGCATTACGGGTTGACGAATTTTCGGTGCTAATGCTTCTGATATCTGAAATGATAATTTATATCTGATCGTAACTGTAAGGTTGTTGGATAAAATGTAATGCGGGTATGTCAAACGCTCGAATAAAGTCAGTTAGCATCCACGCACATTGTTTCATTGACGTTCCATTGGCGACGAGTCGGGTTAATTCGTGTAATTTCAGTGTTCCACGCGTTATTTATTAAAATAAACATGCCGATCGGTAAATTAGAACCCTTTGACATTAATTCTAAACAGTGGCCGGCTTATATCAGGCGTGTACAACAATATATAATATTGAATGAAATCAAAGAGGAACTAAAAGTGCCGTTATTAATAACTATAGTCGGTGAAGCAACCTATAATTTGATGTGTGATTTGTGTTCGCCGGCGCATCCGGAATCTAAGTGTTTCAATGAATTGGTTAAATTAATTTCGGAACATTTAGAACCAAAACGCTCCGAAATAGCCGAGCGCCATATTTTCCGCTTACGTCGACAACGTCCCGGCGAACCTCTTACGGAGTACTTACACAATTTAAAACACCTGGCAACGACGTGTAATTTTGGAGCGATGCTAGAAGAGAACCTACGCGACCAGTTCGTGTCAGGGTTGTCAAATGAGCTCATGAGATCTAGAATATTCGCCGAAAAAGACATCAAATACAAGGAGGCAGTGGAGCTAGCCTTGGCATTGGAAGCCGCAGAGAAGCACGCGGAGGTGAGCGGGTCTACGAGGACTTCGAATTCGACCTCAGGTGTCGGCGGTGAGGAAGCGGGCGAGGGCCTGCACCAGGCGAGCGGGCGGCGCGGCCCGGCGCGAGCGGCCTCGAGCGGGGCCAGCGCGCGCGGCCGCAGCGCGCCGGGCTCGGCGGCGGCGGCGGCCGAGACGTGCTGCTGGCGGTGCGGCCGAGCCGGCCATCGGGCCAGCCGGTGCCGGTACGCTCAGTTCACATGTGAAAAGTGCCTAAAAAAGGGTCATTTAAAAAAAATGTGCGAGGAAGTGCGTAAGTGGTCGTTACGGAACAATTATGTGGACGACGGAAGTGTCTCGGAGGAGGACGACTTCTTTAATATTGAATTGGCCGCGAAAGGTAACGGACCATTTTTCATAAAAGTGCAAATTGACAATAATATATTAGAATGTGAAATAGATACAGGAAGCCGCATCTCGGCAATAAGTGATAAACTTTTTTATAAACTATTTTCGCATAAACAATTAGTTTTGGATAATTTAATCTTACGTTGTTACTCGGGTACACAAATCGAATCCCTGGGCTATATTCATGTAAACGTAAGGGTCAAGGACGTTCAAGTACCTAATTTGGCCTTATACGTAATTAAAAATGGGTCGCGACCTTTGTTGGGGCGAGACTGGCTAAGGGCTTTAGATAATAAACAGATAAAGTTACTGGAAATAGTGGAAGATCGATTTGTAGACCGTTTAATCGCCGAATTCCCCGAGGTATTCACGGATACGTTAGGCACTTGTAAAAAGACCATTCAATTACAGCTCACTGATACGGAACCGGTTTACGTAAAGGCGCGCTCGGTGCCGCTAGCGCTGCGCGCTCGAGTCGAGAGCGAGCTCGAACGACTGGAGCGCGAGGGCTATGTATACCGCGTTGATTATTCTGAGTACGGTACGCCGATCGTACCAGTCGTGAAGAAGTGCGGCGAGATACGGATTTGCGGAGATTATAAAATTACAATTAATCCTAAATTGAAACGAGATCATTATCCTTTGCCCAGAATAGAGGAGTTGTTCGCGGCGCTTAGTGGCGGGCAAGAGTTTTCAAAAATTGACTTAAAGCATTCGTACCAACAGGTACTGTTGTCCGAGGAGTCGCAAGCTTACACAACCATAACAACTCACGTGGGGGCATTTGTATACCGCCGTACTCCATACGGTTTATCCTGTATCCCCGAAAAATTTCAAAAATTAATGGAGGAGACATTACGCGGTATTCCCGGCTTAGACTTCTTAGACGATATTTGTGTGACCGGGTCGACCAGACAAACACATCTGGCCAATTTACGAGCTGTACTTGAACGGTTGAAATCAATGGGCTTTACTGTTAAATTAAGTAAATGTAGTTTTCTAAAACCTAGTGTTAAGTACCTAGGATTTATTATTGATAAGATCGGCTTACATCCGGATAAAAAAAAATTAGAAGCGATTCACGACGCTCCCCCCGCCCCGAAAATGTAACTCAATTAAAAAGTTTTCTCGGGTTATTAAATTACTATGGAAAGTTCATCCCGAATCTTAGTATACTGCTACAACCTTTACACACTTTGTTAAAAAAGAATACCGAGTGGCGTTGGGGGGATCGTTGTGAAGACGCGTTTCGCAAAGCGAAGAGCGCGTTGATGTGCGACCGAGTGTTGGCGCACTACGAGGAGGGTCGGCCTGTGGTGTTGTCGGTGGACAGCAGTGCGTATGGGATCGGAGCGGTGCTCGCACACCGTTATCCGGACGGCTCGGAACGCCCGGTTAGTTGCGTTTCGCGAACGTTAAATGACTCTGAAAAAAATTATAGCCAACTGGACAAAGAGGCGTTGGCTATCTTTTTTGGTATCACTAAACACCATCAATATTTGTTCGGTAGGCACTTTATCTTACGCACGGACCACCAACCTTTAAGTTTTATATTTGGAAAAAAGGAGGTATACCGCAGACGGCGGCCAGTCGTTTGCAACGCTGGGCCGCGCGTCTAGCGGCGTATGACTTCACGGTGGAGTTCGTGCGTTCGGGAGACAACGGGCCCGCCGACGCCTTGTCCCGCCTGCCGCTGCCGTACCAACCCACGGGCTCAGACTCTGTTAGTTATGTGCAACTGATTGAAGAAGACTTATCGATTAATTTTAAAGATGTAAGCAGGGAAACTCAGAGAGATCCTTTATTATGTAAAATAGTAGGCTAAGTAAAATTTGGTTGGCCGTCTGTGGCGAGCTGCGAGGAAGAAAAAGCATTTTTTATGAGGAAAAATGAAATTGTAGTAGAGTTAGGATGTTTAATTTATAAATATAGAATCATAATCCCACCATCATTGCGAAAGGGGGTTTTGAAAGAAATACACGATGGCCATTTAGGAATCAATAAAATGAAAAACATTTCGCGTAACTACGTATATTGGCCGAACTTAGATAGGGACTTAGAGGATTTATGTAAAAATTGCGAGGCTTGTAGGCTAGTTCGAGACTCGCCTCCGAGAGCTAGCCTACATCCTTGGGAGTACCCCTTGACAGCTTGGCAACGGCTGCACGCCGATTTTGCTGAATGTGCTAAAAAAAAGTACCTAATTATTTTAGATGCTCATTCAAAGTGGGTAGAAGTTATCAGAATGTCCCGGACAGATGCGGAATCGACAATTTCTGTGTTCGAATCCCTATTTTCAAGATTCGGATTTCCTGCCCAGCTCGTTACAGATAACGGACCACCCTTTAAGTCGCTAGATTTTGAGAGTTATTGTGCTCGAAACTGTATAAAACATGTAACTTCGGCACCATATCGGCCACAGAGCAACGGCGCGGCAGAGAATATGGTCGAAACAATAAAGAAAGTGATTAAGCGCGCGTTGTTTTTAAAAGAAAATATTTCAACGGCTATAAATAAATTTTTATTTCAGTATAGAAACTGCGATCACGCCACTACTGGCGTATCGCCCGCGGTGTCTTTGCTAGGGAGACGGTTGCGAGGGCGTCTGGATGCCTTACGGCCGGACGTCACTTCCGTAGTACGTTCGGCACAAGATCGCCAGATAAACAATAAAAGAGGCACGGAGAGACATATTGCAGTTGGGGACACGGTCCTGGCGCGCGACTACTCCTCACGAGGGAATAAATGGGCTGAAGGGGTAGTGGCGAGTCGAACTGGGCCAGTGTCATATAAAGTAGATATCGGAAAAGGGAATGGCGTCGACACCAGGATCAAATAGTCAAAGTAAAAAGTAATCGGTTTTCTCTGTCACGATTCTCCGACACGCACGTTGCGAGTGAGTCACAGGTGGAAGAGGGAGTCGAGAACGATGTGGCGGTGGAGTGTGATGCCGAAGTTCCATCCGAAGATGCAGAAGCGTCCGGGGGCAGCGGTTCGCGTCAAGTGACTAAAGAGCTCTCGCCGACACCGCCTCCCCCGGATGCGTCGGCCCGAACGATGCGGGCGTATATTAGGAATAAAAATAAAGATAAGATTAATTAAGTTTAGTATAGTGTTTTCAATATATGTACTAATAGTTGTGTGTAGTATATAGTAGTATGTAATATAGTTTTATTAAAGGGGGAAAAGTGTAAGGTTGTTGGATAAAATGTAATGCGGGTATGTCAAACGCTCGAATAAAGTCAGTTAGCATCCACGCACATTGTTTCATTGACGTTCCAGTAACCAGATATAAATTATCATTTTTTTAACATTTTTCGAGGCACGGAGATAGCCAAGCTCCAGGCTACTAAGAATATCTGGGAAGGAAAAAAACCTTAATATTTTATAGTTCACACCAAACCAAACATCAAGATCAAAAACCACACAACCTTACCACAGAACAAACGAGGCATTTACATTTCCCATATGTAAAGATTATTCAAAATTTAGAAATATAAAAGGGACGCATAACCATTAACCCTTTAATACCAGCCTGCGGTCACAAAAACTCCCGCACACAAAACATGAATGAATTAACATGAAATATACAAATCTTGCAATTTGCGCATTTGCTGCAACTGTTACTGCTCGGCAATAACAATGGACACCTAAAATGTGCAACCACACGACAATAGAACATGTTGCATGTCGCATACAGTTGCATGCGGAAATACACCTTTCGTTTATGGTCGACGACTGGCCGGAAACGTAGAGATTGATTGATTCAGTTTCGGTTATATAAGTGACACTTTAGAAGTCATTAAATTTGACATATTTTATTGACATTAGTGGCACTGATACATACTTTCTAAGTCCGTTAACTATGTACTTGTGATTATTATGTACCAGTAGGTAGCTAACATTAAGTACATTTTAATACATAGGTCTTGTTATATTAAATGCAAATAGTTTTCGAGCAACAAATTTTTGCAACTAGTTTTTATTATACTGCAATTATATTTTTTCCGTTATAAATATTGTATTGTTTTTACTTTCTTCACAATATTCTTCTTCCTACTTAATTTAAACTTAAATTAAATGCTAGTGGGAACAAACATTTACATTTAGTTAACGAAAGCCGCATTATATAACTTCAGATGCGTATGCAGTCAAGCACATACCGCTTTAATAACAATATTGAAATCAACAATACAATACAGACATATGCGTTTACACTAGAAACTTTTTTTGTGACCAATTTATGCAATCGGAAGTTCCAGGCGGCATATGGCAGCAGGTAAAGGGTTGAGTGTTCTTTGACACCTCGCCGAACCATTGTTATTGTCCAATTTGAGGAAAAAACACCGCACCCGCCGACCGCCGGCCCGTTGCGCATAGATTATAGACAGGGATGGATTTGACCTGGCTAGACTTATTTTAAAATGAAAATGAAATCGTACAAATCTCATATATAAAAAAACTTTTTTGTTACTTAAGTCAGAATTATATTTATACCATGTCTAAGTTTAAGAAATCATAAACAACAAAAGAATTTTTAAGGTTTTTATTATGATAATTTTAACGTATTAACGTTATTTTAATTTTACGTATTTGATATATGTTGTTAATAAAATGACCTGAGGAATAAAATGATCGTCTTGTCAGCTCGTTATGAAAACAAAATTTCTAGGACTTTCCTTTCCCAAAAATTCAAACGTTGTAGAGAACACTAACATCTGTTAGTCATTACAGACTTAAAGATCATCATCATTATCATTATCAGCCTATCAACGGCCCACTACAGGGCCAGGCCTCCCTCCTTACAGGAGAAGGGACTTAAAGTTAGTCAACCTAAATTAGCCAACATTCGTATTGGATATAAATTTCCTTCCACCTCTTCTTAAGCTCTCTTCTCTTACAGAAGAAAAAAGTCGTTTGCTTTGTAAAAGTCTAGTAAAAGTGTAATATGTTGATAGTGATGAGTATTAAAACATAGAAGAACTGCATTTCGAAATTCAAATTCAAAATCATTTATGTCAAGTAGGCTGTTTTACGAGCACTTTTGAAATGACAAATCTGTCAGTAAGTTTAAAATAAAAATGAAAAAAAAAGAAATGACAAGAATCAGTAGTGACTCTACCGTCCTTGTGGAAGGCAGATCCAGCGAGATGAGCCAGCAAGAAACTTAGCAGTTGCTCTTTTAAAAACAGTGTTACAATTTGTTTTTTATAAATTACAATTTTGGTGTAGTAAATTGGCTGTTATAATAGATTTTCCCATAAATAAACACGCTACTAACTTGTTTTTACATAAAGGTCAACATGCCCAAGTCCACCCCTGTCCCGCTGAGCCGTTTGAGCACGCGCTGACGTTACTATTCTAAGCTGTTACTATTACATTAGATGGTCCGGCGTCACGCCGTATGATAATGATCACCCGTTGCGCACAAACGTGTCCTGCCGACGCATGCGCAGCACGAGCACGACTGACGCTTTTTTTTCTACTATACTTCTGTCATTGAGATACCTACTAGTAAAGCAATAGGATCGATAGATTTATGTGTTAGCACTAGTTGTTAAAACTAACAACAGATATTTTGTGCAATATTTTTACGGCCGAAATCGTTCTTGGAAGTACTCGTAATACCGCCATATTTATTTCAGCTGCCAAGTTTTGCCAAATTTTGTATGCGTATTCAGCAGGTCTGAGAATCGGCTACTATCTAATTTTCATCTAATTTTTTTTTAATTTTTAATGCAAAACATCGTTTGCCGGGTCAGCTAGTCTTACTTTAATTAATTATTGCACATCTGTGAACAATATGCGCAGTGGATTTATAATAGTGAGGTCCTCGGTTCGATTCCCAGTTGGGCCGATTAAGATTTTCTAAATTGACCCAGGTCTGGCTGGTGGGAAGTTTCGGCCGTTGCAAGTTACCACCCTACCGTCAAGCGACTTAGCGTTTCGGTACAATGCCGTGTAGAAACCGAAGGAGTGTGGATTTCATCTTACTTCTAACAAGTTAGCTTGCTTCGGTCTTGGATTGCATCATTACTTACCATCAGATGTGATTGTAGTCAAGAACTAACTTGTAATAATTATAAAAAAACAAAAGACGTTTTAGTGTGTCAGTAATATCATTCTTAGCTATTGCTAAAGTGTGACGAAACATCATCCAGAAAAAAAAAACGGTAATTGATGCCTTAATTAAGGACGTTAATCTCACAAAAGAATGGACATTAACGGATACCTTAATTAAAGAAAACAAAAATAAAAAAAATACATCATTAACGCAATACTTTATAGACACGGACGTTTAAATAACACCTTTCGCCTCCTTTAAAGTTAAATTACGACGAAAATTATAAGGGTAGATGTAATTTAGCTACCGGCAACCCTTCGACTTACTCCGTCTTCATCTAACGTCGTAAAAAATGACCGTTGGTAATGGTCAGACGAGTTTTGGTTATTTAAGTTATGCTTGTTTTTGTGTTACGTTGGGGTTTATTTGCCGTGACAGTTGCAGTAAAGGGTTAACGAGCGGGGTGATTTTTATTTTAGGTATATCCTTTTGATGATAATAATTTTTTTATTACCTATACTTAGTGATTGATCGATAGATTAGCGTTTCTGCAGCGCTGGTGCCACGGTGGAACTCGTAGTCATAAATAAAGCGATGGTTCGAGTTTTCCATTTGTAAACTGAGTGACGCAATGAAGAAATCTACAGAGGGTTTTGAAGGGTTTTCAAAATACAAAACATGAGTAACTAACTGTATATGTTTGAAAGAGGAAATATTTAAGATCAAAGTGACCAGTATGATAAAACGCCAATTTCATATGTAATGACCTAATATAGTATTTAAACTCATTTTAGTTCGTTTAAAGTAGGCTTTAAAGGCGGTTTTGAATAGCCCAGTTTATTTTTTTGTAGTAACCTTAGTACAGGTTTGGAACGCGATAGACTAAAACATACTAATACATTAGTCAACAAGTTCAAAAACGTGAAAAATAGGGATAAAGGTCCTAAAAATATGAGTGATGGCTCATTCGATTCGGAATCACCTCTAGAAAAATGTTTTTGAAGGATTTTGGTGCAGGTTAAAAATTGCAATTGTTATTAACAAAATAAGATGTAAAAAAAATGATATTTCGTTTTTTGTTAATAACTTAAAAAATATTAACATTTAAGCAATTTTGAGAAAAGCTCGTTAAAGAGGAGGAAATTTCCTTTTAGGACCTTTATCTCTATTTTCACGTTTTTGAAGTTGTTGACTAGAGTATAAAAGAATGGAGACTTCTACATAACGTAGAAGTCAGACTCTATTACTAGCTCGGTTTTTTTTTGCTTGATAGTAAGCGATGATGGAGCCTACGGTGGTACCCGCTTGTCTAGAGGATGCCTATTTACTCTCGACTTAAAGATACCTATGTAGAAGGTAGGAAAAAAGAAAATTTTAGCAGTGTGTATAAGGAATAAGAAACAAAATTCGGTAGGCAGATTCCTGCTTTACTTTGTAAGAACATGGAATAAATCACTTTTGCGTATTTTCAACATTCGCAGATAGATTGCTCATGTTTAGTAAGTATTAAAAATAAAATACGTATTTCAAACAGGTGTGAAACAGTAAAACGCAAACGCATTGAACAATACTAAAAAAGTGAAAGTTTGTATGCAAGCAATATGCCTTTGTACCTATGGATCCTATAGCAAATATTGTTGATACAACCGGCGTAAATGACGTCACACCTGCGTGTTCTCGAGTTCATACGTCAGCTATATTTAATCCATAGAACTACTGCTATATTTATACGTAGCGATGATTTACTAACTACCTACTACTTTAAACAGACTGCCTCCTTGATCTAATAGTTAGCCTATATGGCTTCACGAGGTTCTGGGTTCGAATCCTGAGTCGTCGAATAAATCTTTCAGTCAGTAAATCCCAAGCCCGGAATCGTATGAATTTGGTGGCGTTACAACCCCGTGGCTCGGAGAGCATGGTACGCCGTCGGTCTCGGACACTATCATTTAACAAGTGATAATGTTAGATAATTAATGAAACAATATCATACTTAGCCCGCGAACCCGCATTGAAGTGTTGTGTCTAAGCTCCAAACCTCTTCTACAACACGGAGCGAGGCCTGGCCCTGTAGTGAGTCTTTAATAGGCTAATAATGTTGACTTTAAACAGTGTGATTATTTTAGAATATTCACATTTATTATTTCGTTAGATACGTTGATTGAAATCTAATTATTATTCATTAACTTCGTCAGCAATATATTTTTTAAAGTCCTACAAGTTTACAGGCTACAGTAGATTGCTCTCCAATAAAACTAAGATTAGAAGCCACCACGCCTCGCAGTAACAATGCATTTCCCACTGGATACTTTTAATCAATAAAAAATAAATTCTAAAATCTGTGTGTAATACAGTTTGAGAGTAAATAGAGTTTAGCTACTGAAAGTAGCGACTGACATCACCCGTCAAATTAAAAAAGATCGCGTTTCTCCATGTTTCTCGCATAAAAAGACGTGTTTTTGTGAAAACTTATTATGAAACTCAGTTATTTCTATTTTTGAATTAAAATTTTGGTAATAATCCTCAATTTATTTTTAATTTGGCGGACGATTTCAGTCTATACTTTCCGTAACCAAACTGTAGATCAATATTAGCTGTTCTTAATTATCTATTCGATACTAGATGGCGCTAGTAGTCGGCCGTTAATAGTAAGATAACCTTTTCAGTTTTTCTTATTACAGCAGAAATAGGGCTGTTAATGACGCAGCTTTTCCAGATAAGTACAATTACCTAATTTATTTTTGTTTCCAAACAGAATTCATACCGTTGGATTTCGGTATGGAAGCTGGTGGAAAATTTAATACAGGTGCTGAAGACTTAACATTCAACAATAACACCCTAAGTAGGCCGTAGTATGCAACGAATATAAAGGTGTTTAGTTATACCCTGAAAATCGATAAAAAAGCATGTGTTTTCTGAGAGAGAAGGAGCCTGTCTACCACTGCTGTATGCGTAAGAAAAGGGAAGCCAAGCAGACTAGCGCCATCAAACCCTACGTAGCGAAGCGGTTTACCCACCTATAAGACATTATCACTTAAAAAATAAAAATCATTCATAAAGTTTGGCTTTGTATAGTTTTCCATAAAATATTATTCTTACCACTACGAAATACGAATATAACATAAAATTGTTACAGGAAACATATTGCAATTAATTTTAATTATTTCACAGTTTGATATTTATGCTGTGCATTGACTAAGGATAAGAGAGTAATATAATTAAAATTTAGATCAGTTTTGCAAACACTATTTGACAAATGTTATGCATTTTTAGTACAGCTATTTAATACGAGATGGCGCTAGATGTTAGTCTACAATTGCAAGATGTAAGCTTTTCCTAAGAGATATTTGATAAGGAATTTTATGAATTTATTAACGAAAAAAAAAGTTATAAATTATCATATATTCGTCTCTAATTATCTCCATTGTCTGATATTAATGTTAATTTAGAGATGTCTTGCATATTTTAGCAACCAACTAATTAAAATTTGTTTCTATAATTTAAACTAATTAGCGCGCATAAATAAGTAATTAATTAATAAAATATGATTGTTAAATGACTTAGCAACAATTTTTTTAGTTTTTTAGTAATTAATCTAGTTTTTACACAAAATTCTTTTAATTAAATTAGAAATGCTTATCGCAGCTTTACTGCGGGGTAGATTTTAAGTATTAGGGTGATAAAATTTGAGTCCATAACTTTAAGTTTAAGATTACCCTGAGAACCGGGTAAACCTGAGAGAGATTCACAAATATGCCGAGGCACGAGTTGTAACAACACCAACGTGACAACTTCAAGCTTTTACTGAAAATGTATTAGAAAAAAGAGAAACTCAATATTTTATAGTCCGATCCAGAATTTGGATTGCAGGATCGAAAGCTGCAAAGAGTATCTAAAATAATATATACCACCATAAAACGAGGAGATTTTATAAAACTGATACTAAATTTTCGTCAGCAACTGCATCGAAAATACGAAATTTGAAGTCAATTGCGTTTATAAAGAATATGTGACGAGTCAATAGGTAATTCAGTGGGATTTCACTTATGTATAGATAATTTTAAAATCAGCAAATATAAAATAATACAAGAAAAAGGAAAAGTCAATCCTACTGACCATAAATCGTGCCTTGTCCGTCTGTCTCGTAACCCAACTGTTTTATATATTTAGTTTAGAAGATAGAATGGCATGGAGTAATTCAATCCAATCCTAATTATGTCGCTTAGGTATTTCGTAACCGGCCCGTTCTGCTGGAGCCATTGTCGTTTGGTGGTTTTTGTTTTAATTTAGTTTTTTATTGTTGTTAGCGTTGATATATGAAACTGGTGATTACATAAGTAGCACTAAAATAGCGATTTTGTGAGGCTTCCGGTCACAAGGTCTTGAGTTCCAATTCTGGGTGGAGTTATGGAATAATACTGTTATTCTTTCGTTTAAAAATGATTAGAAATGATTGATTGAGTTGGGGTCAGTATTACATCCACGTGCGCCAGGGAACACGTTAAGCAGTCGTTCAGTATTATCATTAACATCTGATAGTGATTGTTAAACATTCATTCAGTCTGTAAAAGTATGCTTATCACCTTAAGCCCGCCAACCAGCATTGGAGCAGCCTGGTGGGGTTTTTAACACTTTATATCAAATGCTTAGGCGACAGTTTTGAAGGAACAAAGGAGAGATCACTGTTAAAAATGCCTTACCTTCTTGCCTCACGTCAAGCCTTCGGTTTTGATTATGACGTTTAACATCTGATAGTGAGACAATCAGATCTAATACAGAGCCATACGTCATCACCCTCAGCTCGCCGCTTTAGAGCAGCGTTGCAGATTTCTCTCGAAACTTCTTATCCTAATATATATCCAGGATCCCATAACGAAGGACTCTGAAGTGGTGATGTTAACGTACTACGTTTAACTCGTACTGCGCATCTTAGTTTAAGTATATCAATGGGCATAAAGTGTCAGAGCTTACATACAAAACGTCACAGTGAGTGAGTAAGTGTACCGTGGTGTTAAGTTTCTATCTTTTTTAATACTTTTGATTGCAAAACTCTTTTTTATACGAGTGGTTTTGATCTGCTTTGCGGAGTGGTGTTAACTGTAGCCATAGTCCCAGGTTTGATTTGCAGATGAGGTCAATTTTTTTTATTCATTACAAGTTAGCTCTTAAGCATAATCATACCTGATGGTAAGTGATGATTCAATCTATATATAAACGGGCTAAAATTGTCGTTTTAGCCAAAAACTTATGAAACTTTTACTCGATTGTTGTGTCAAGCGGTCATTTAAGCTTCATTAGCTCAAGGTACTGTTAAGGAGTCGGAATCGAAAGGTCTTAGATTCGATAATCTATCATTAAACCGTTGTTTTTTAACCCCAGACACAAAAAATGGTGTATTATAAGTTTGACGTTTATGTCTATTTGTAGCATCGTATCGCTCAAAAGAATAGACCGACTTCAATGCATTTTTTCCAAAATTCGACAGCTAGTTTCCTGGTGAATGTGTGATGAAAATCGGTCAAAAACCAATATCAATATTTTGGGTAATGGGTATATATCGGGTATCAAATAAAAAGGCTTGACGAGTAGAATACTATAAAAAGGTTTAAATACAAGCCGCAGAAAGTGGCTAATCCAATTACAATTATTTCTAAGTTATAATTTTTTAATTTGATCTTGAGCTAAATTATTTATAGACGATTAATTCTTAATTATTTTCAAGGTGGTACGACTTGGAGTTGGTTCGTTTTCCTTAATAATAAACATTAGTACGTTAGTCAGTCAACTAAACACGTTGCAATGATTCAATGATATATCAAAGGGCTGAGTGATAAATGACAATCATCAGCATTCCGCTTCATTAGCCGCTTGCATCTACTCGTACCTCTGTTCACTCGCGGGCGGAAAGAATCGCTAATGTTTCATAAAGTTCAAGGCGAGTGCTATGCTTGTGGTTTATAGGGTTCCACAGTTTAAATTGCCTCGTTGGTTCAGGACCTGAGTCGGCTTTTGTCATAATAATGAGTTTTTATTTCTTCTAACAAGTTTTTAGTACATTAATGTAAAGGAGGGAGGAAAAAAGACAGAAGAAAAATACGATATATACTGAAGCCAAACTCGATTGAGAATGCTCGTTAAAAAACAAATTAAAAATGAAGGTACAAATCAGTAGTCATTTTACACCTATTTTTTTTTAATTAACTAGTTAATGACAAATTCATGACAATAAATTAGATTAGTAAGCTTAAAAGTAATTTTAAATTAGGCAATAAATGTGTTGCATTTTCTACCTTCATTTTAAATTTGTTTGTTGACAAGCATTCTCAATCGAGTTTGGCTTTAGTATAGAAGTAACATAATATTTGGAAGTTTGGTTTAACCGAGGTACAGGGATGTAAAACTACGAACTTTCCGACTCCGCGCTTAGAATTTACAGAAAATTTTTTAGATAAAAGTAATGCTTAGAATAATTCCACAACCCGACCCAGAATCCGAACCCAGAACCTCGTGATCGAAGCCACTAGATCAATGAGGCTATCCTACATGTAATGATATTAAATAAAATCTTAAATCATATGCAAATTGAACTGAACCTGCATTAAAGAATACCGATTCAATGTTCGCTGAATATATTTTATTGTCTGATGAATCAGTTAGCGGTGTCGCATTAACTTTTATGGCACGCCTCGACGGGTTTTTTTAATACGAATTACTTTAAAAAAAAGTTAACAGCCTATAAAGGTGTCTAGCTCCAGGCTTAGTCGGATGTTCACAAAAGATTTTAGTTTTAGTAATTTTTGGTTAGTTTTCTAAGTAAAACTATTTACAAGAGGATAAAAAGTTGCAATTCTTTGATCCTTTTAATTACGCTTAAAAGCAGGTAAATCTACAACGTGGCGAATGTTTTGCTTGGCCATTGCATAACATAGAAAAGAGGGACATTTTTGCCTCCCCAACCTTGAATGTAATGGAATATACAATCGAAATGTATGAATTTCCATACTTTCCCCTTTTTCTTACATTTTACTAATATCCCACTGTAAATCCCTAAACGAACATAAGAGAGCTTTCTGCTCTTATTGACTGTTTACGGTATATGGTTTTGACGGCAGAGTGGCGCAGTGGGTAGGTAGCTTCTGCGTCCTAAGCTGTGGGTTCGATTCCCACATCTGGAAATTTTTTGTGTAATGAGCATGGATGTTTTTCAGTGTCTGGGTGTTTATTTACATAGTATAAGTATTTATGTAAAATGTACATAAATATATTCATCAGTTATTATAGTACTACTAGTAGTAACACATGCTCCCTACGCTTACTTTGGGGTAAATAGCGATGTGTATATTGTCCTATAATATTTATTTTTATTTATATAAAGTAGGTAGAGTAAATAAGTAAAACACGAAATGCTGAATAAGTTTATTATAAAATTGTCGTATTATAAACCGAAATGAGGCTACACGTGAGTTTTATAAACCTTTATTATGCAACCGTTTCATAATCTAATATCATACCCCTGTATTTGTAATTAAACAGTGGCAACACCGGAACTGATAAGGGCTACCGGAAGTTAGTGCCACTCCCTTCGTGATGCGCTTTAACAACTTGTAGACACACTTGTAGGGTTCAAAATAAAAGACAGATTGAATTGTGGACTACTGATACGTCATTCAGAAATTCAGCAGGGCCGATTGAAATGTTTTACATTGGTTCTGGTCTGTCTGGTTAGAAGCTTCAGCCGTGGCTAGTTTCCACCCTGCTGACAAAGACGTACAGCTAAGAAAAGCTGTAGAAACCAAAAGAGATGTAGATTTTATTTTACCAACTCCCAATAAGTTCGACTGCGTCCATCTTAGATTGCACCGTCATATGCTACCAGGTGTGATTTCAGTAATAAAAAAAATAGAATTGTTTACTTGAAAATGCACAATTTTAATGTCAACAGGTTATTAATCGATCAGATTAATCTTCATGCGAGTAAACAGACAAATTAACGCAAACCAGTACGAAGTAAATGTTAGACATTATTATAAATCTCTGATTGAGATTTAAAGATAAAGATAAGTTATACCTACCTTAATATTTCATTACGAAGCATTAGAAAAAAACATATATGATACATAAATTAGATATTAATAGATTTTTGCAAGGATGCAAGCAATAACAATTTTAATAAAGCTTATTTTATAAAAATATCTTAGTATTTTTACAATAAAAAACAAATACACGTGTTTTTCTTATTAACCGAAGAAAAAAAACGGAGAAGGTTCTCATTTCGACACATATATATATATTTTTTCCTTATTATAATATATATTGTTAATACATCTTCAGTATAGATACAATCATTCTTTGCGCAAAATTTGGTCAATATCAATTTAGCGGTTACGCGGTAACAAAGAAACAAACTTTTGCATTTGTAATATTAGTATTAGTATTCTATTTTCGGAAGAAAGAAAAATTGTTTATTCGAAAAATTTGAAAAGTTTTTGGAATAAACAATAAAACAAACATAAATCATTGAATGCATCTTTGTGGTGCTTCATGCCTCTTGGATTAGTCAAGACTAAAAAACCAAACCATTCCAGGCCGTTAAAAAAATTAAAAAAAAGACAAAATCAAACCAAAGACTAGATTTTGGATGTTGTGTGTAGCGCGTTTCTGCTGTGCTGTCGGTTCTTACGTAAATTGAATGTTTATATGATAAGCCATGTGGATCAAAGAAAACAATTACAGAATTATAACAGACAAGTAAAAGTTTTTATTGAAGGAATAATAACATTTTATTACTGATTTCTAAAAATTAGGGTGGCGTGGAGGTCTTCATTTTGATGCAGGCACGATAACAATCGCGTATGCAGAGCCTTTATTCCGCCACAGATTAAAGTAACATCATAGACTACTAGTACTACTAGTTTACAAGATTACAGTAATCCAACAAGATCACAAACAAAGATTTTTACTAGTTTACGCCATAACTACATTATGGAACTGATTTGGCTGAAAATAAAAATGGATATAAATTATGCTCTGGTTTCAAACTGAAGCAGGTTTTTGTTCCACGGTATCAGGATCGATTTAGTTTTTTCATTCAGTACATTTATTTATAAGCTGCGCTTGGATATGACGAAATTCATTTCGTTTTATTTTTCAAAATTTAACTTAAATTAATATTTAATAAAAATTTCTAATAATAATTTACAAATTAATAATAATTTATATAACAGTAATAATTATTAAAAATAGTAATAAGACGTAGGATGTCAAAAATTATGTTATTATCTAGTTTAAATAAATTTATTAATTTGAGTGCTGATTTTCTGTTACATTACAAGAATTCCTTCCTTCTATGGTTTACCTTAGTCTGTATTTACGATGCACGTCAGGTTTACGGCACTTAATTAAGTTTTTGAAAAGAAATTATCATCAAGATAATGTCGCAATTTTTGATGTGAGTTCTCAAGCGTATATACTGACTAATTATAAAAATTTGCGACGAATGGGTGCCTCGTGAAACAAGTACGTCGTTAAATGTAACGACGAATTATATGAAAGCTTTCGTTTTTTTAATCTGTGCATCGCGTTTCGGTTTTTGGTTTGAGATACTTATGAAGCGAGTACGTAATTAGCCAAATATAGCAATGGAATAAGGCATTGTTAATCTATTTCTGGAAGACGGTTGGTTTTTGGATGAAAGTAGTAGGTAGTAAACTTATTTGTAGCTTTTCTTTTAATTGTTACAAGTAAGCCCTTGACTGCTATCACACCTGATGTTAAGTGATGATGCAATTTAAGATGGAAGCGGGCTTATTTGTTAGGAGGAGGATGAAATCCACACCCTTTCGGTTTCTATTCGACATCGTACCGGAACGTCATATGTCGTTTAGCGGTACGTCTTTGTCGATAGGGTGGTAACAAACCACGGCCGAAGCCTCCCACCAGCCAGATTATATCAAGACTAAGACTACATCATTATAGAGTCAATCATTATCACCCTGTCAATCCGTATTGGACCAGCGTGCTGAGTCTAAGCTCCAAATCTCTTGAAGAGATGAAGCTCTTTGTAGAAGCTATTGACGGCGAAAAACGAATGATGCAGGATTTCTGGTATAAAAGACCTTATACTAGCTAATTTGACGTCTGTCGCTGTCAAGGGGTTTTTATATTTTAGCAGACACTGTTTTTATAGCAATAATATATAAAACCTAGCAGATGATCCATCTGACCATAAGTGGAAAGTCCTACAAAATTTGCGCCGTGTCCTTCAACCAGAAGGCTTAGTTTTTAAGTGCCTATAACTATACCGATAACCACGCTCTTCAGACCCTAGTAGAACAATTCTGATGCTGAAGTACATCTCCACTCGACTTAATTTGACAGATTTCTATTGCAAACTGTCAAAGTAAGTTAACTCGAGACATAAAGATTGGCTTTTACAATATCTCCTTCGTGCCTTCTCCACCCACGTGACACTAGCGAGATAAGCTTGAAGAAGATGAAAGCCATAAAGAAGAATTGAATTGAATTGAAACATTGGCTTTTGTCTATTCAGGCCTTAGTCTCCTGTCGTTAAAATTCCTGAATATAAGTGACGGTTTCGAGTACTAGTTACAGCCTTACTTTGCATATAAAACAGATGATGTCCTTCTGCGGGAGCTACCGATTCATCAAAATCATTATTGACCTTTAGGTAATGCTATAGTTAACTCCGGAACGCTTATTTTTGCATTAAATTGTTTTTTCTACACTTTTTGTCTCACCAAATGATTTATGAACAAAGACTAGCGTTGCGCTTCATTTATATTGTTTTTTTAAAGTTCTAAAAACCAGGAAGACATACGCGTTGTATTGAGCAATCAGAATCGTAATAAAAACTCGTTATTTATTATATCTGCAATGGATGACTAATATTGTGAGTGATAAAATCTATTGTGGTTGTCTTCGATCAACGAGTTTCTGTAGTTAGGCAGCGCCGCCCATGTATGATGTAAAAGTCAGCTTTTATATAACTTGTCCTGTTATTAGGTCTGGTACTGAATTTTGAAGTTAATTTGAACCACTTCCGGAAGTTAAATTGAATTCTTTAATAAAATACGGAGCCGGAATTTTTATCTGATGGTACAATCCACAGTAAGAGTTAGTAATTTTAAAGTTAATAATATTTTTATTCATTAAAATGCGTAAAAGATTTTTTAATCATTAAACAATTTCTTTTACTTTTTAAGCATGAAATGATCGACTTAAACTAAACAAGTCTCTCGAGATTGGATTATTCTTCTTCTTATATAAATACTTAAACTTGATTTTAATTATAATATATGTTTCAATATTAATATATTGGATACATTTTGTACGAAACTCTTTTTTGCTACCCATCTCAATGCTTCTTTACTCGAGTCCATAATCGCAAGCCTATTATTACTATTTCTGTCATTAATGATAATGTGCAATATTACATAAATTTTTTTAACAAAAAATAGAACCGACTCAAAACTTCCTTCAATTTTTCCAGGATATCATCATCAGATCCTAACAAGATTATAGGACCTATATTGGAATAATAAAAAAGAATTATCAAAATCAGACAACTTTTACAAAGTTTTTGTCATTTTTTTTAGTCATACATAAAAAAAAACGAATTCGAAACAAACATGTCGAATTGAGAACCTCCTCCGTTTTATTTTTAGTCGGTTAAAAAGAAGAGTCCACTAGAACGTTATAAAGTGGTTCAAATTTAACTTCCAAGAATTGACCCGCATATACTAAAAGGATAACTCAAATAAAGGGTTGTAAAGTACGAAAATGTAAATACGCAATACAATATGTCAAGTTAACCAAACAAACTTTGTCACTGCCGTTAGGAATGGACGTTAAAAACCTATTATGGTGGCCATTTCTCATTGAAAAATAAAAATAAATGGGTTAAAAAAGTACATAAAAATACTTTGTTCCTTCCAGTTCGTATGTGGGTAATTTGCAGTAATACTGACCCATTTGCCGCCCGTGCCTCCGCTGCGTTTTAAAGGGCAACCACAGACAGATTTTTTAATTATTGTTGACAGTAATATATTTTTTCTCAATGAGATATTTTCGGTTAAAAGCAAAATCGCAGTTTGGCTGTACATCATTTTGTTTATTTGATCAAGCATCACTTAAACCGACTAAAGTTAAAGTAACTTAATTTAAATCCAAATTAAAATAGTTTCTGAAAATTTTATGAGTTAAGTAAAAAAAAAGTTCGTTTATAATTTCCACGTAGATTAATTACGTACTGTTACTCTTTCTTATTACCTCATCTGAATACTAATAGCAATTTTATTCAATTTCGATATTTTAATTTCTAGTCTTGCTAGTCATCATCATCATCATCATTATTATCAGCCAATAGACGTCCACTGCTGGACATAGGCCTTTTTTAGGGACTTCCAAACACAACGATCCTGAGCCGCCTGTGGCCAGCGGCTCCACGTTTGATGTCGTCAGTCCACCTAGTGGGAGCTCAACCAACACTGCACTTTCCGGTGCGGGGTCAGCTTCTCGAACCACGTGCCCCGCCCATTGCCACTTCAGTTCTGCGACTCGCTGAGCTATGTCAGTTATTTTGGTTCTTCTGCGGATCTCCTCATTTCTGATTCGATCACGCAGAGATACTCCGAGCATTGCTCTTTCCATCGCCCGCTGAGTGACTCTGAGCCTTCTTATGAAGCCCGCAGTTAGCGACCAAGTCTCGGATCCGTATGTCATCACTGGCAACACGCACTGTTCGAAGACCTTCGTCTTCAGGCACTGAGGAATTTTGGACGAAAAGATGTCACGCAGTTTCCCGAACGCTGCCCAACCGAGTTGGATTCGGCGGTTTACCTCTTTCTCGAAATTGGACCTACCTAACTGGACCATATGCCCTAGGTATATATACACGTCTACAATTTCGAGTGCAGAATTTTCAACAATAACTGGGTGGAGCGAAACATGAGCATTACACATGATCTTTGTCTTGCTCATGTTCATTTTAAGGCCCACCTGTTGAGAAACTCTGCTGAGGTCATTGAGCATATTATTAAGGTCACCTAGAGATTCTGCCATTATCACTACATCGTCGGCAAACCGTAGTTGAGTGAGGTACTCGCCATTGATGTTGATGCCAAGTCCGTTCCAGTCCAAGAGCTTAAAGACGTCTTCCAATGCGGCGGTAAATAGCTTCGGGGAGATAACATCTCCCTGTCGCACTCCTCGCTGCAATTGGATTGGCCTCGTAGTCTCATCCTGTATACGGACTGACATGGTGGCGTTTTCGTACAGGCACTGCAACGCTTGGATGTACCGGTAGTCGATTCGGCACCTCTGCAATGACCTTAACACAGCCCAGGTTTCCACCGAATCAAAGGCTTTCTCATAGTCCACAAACGCCAAGCAAAGTGGCCGGTTATACTCTTTGGTCTTTTGTATAACCTGCCGCAGCGTATGGATGTGATCTATGGTACTAAAGCCTTGTCGGAAACCGGCTTGTTCGGGAGGCTGGAAGTCATCAAACCTACGAGCGAGACGATTCGTGATGACTCTGGAGAACAACTTGTAGACATGACTCAGCAGCGAGATTGGTCTGTAATTCTTCAGCAAGGTATTGTCACCCTTTTTGAAGAACAGAACAACCACGCTCCTGTGCCACGCCTGAGGCGTCTTGCCCTCGTGAATGACGGAATTGAACAATCGCAGAAGGACTTCAAGTATCGGTTTACCACCCGCTTTCAGGAGTTCTGCTGTGATTCCGTCATCACCTGGCGCCTTGTTGTTCTTTAGGTGTTCGAGAGCCATACTAATCTCGTCTAGGCTGACGTCCGGGATATCTTCGGTATAGTGTCGGGTCAATTTGGCTCTGGGGTCTTCAGCCAAATTGTCCACAGGCTTTTGAGTTGACGTGTATAACTGTCCATAGAACTTCTCGACCTCGCCCAAGATCTCGGGCTTGGAAGAAATGAGATTACCGTCATCGGTCTTCAGACGCGTCAACTGACTGCGTCCAATAGACAGATCTTTCGCGAACACTTTCGAGCCACGGTTGTGTTTTATTGTATCTATGATACGCTCGGTGTTGTAGCGGCGTAAGTCACATTTCTGCGACTTAGAGATCTGTCTATTGATACGTCGGTAGTTCAGAGCGTCCCCTGAAGACTGTAATCGCATTCCTTGTCTTTCCTCCATGAGCTTGAGTGTTTGGTCAGAGAATTTCTTGTTGGTTTTTGGGCGGTGGGTCTTATAGAACTTAGACCCAACCGAATGGACAGTTTCCACTAGCCTGTTGTTCAGATCGTCCACATCAACACAATGTGCTAGGCAATCGAAGCGGTTCTGGAGTTCCAGTTGAAAGCTTTCGGGGTTTTGGATGTGGGCACGAGTAGGTCGGAGCGTTGACTTCACCAGTCGGTACCGTTCAAGCTGTACATTGATATTCAACGTGCCTCTTACCAGTCGGTGATCACTGCCGGTTTTGACCCTATTGATAACAGAGACATCGTTGAATATATGCCGTCTGGTCGACAAGATGAAGTCAATCTCATTTCTCGTGGAACCATCGGGGCTCAACCAGGTCCATTTCCTATGTGGTGGCTTCTTGAAGAAGGAGTTCATCATAAAGAGGCCCTCCTTCTCCATGAAGTCAGCCAACATTTGGCCCCTGTGGTTCCGTTGCCCATAGCCAAATTGCCCCACTCTCAACTCTGAACCACTCCTCTCGCCCAGCTTTGCATTGAAATTCCCCATAACAACATTGTAGTAGGAGTTCGAAGCATGCAGGGCTCTTGAAATATCCTCATGCAATACCTCTACCTCCTCGTCGGGTTGTGCCGAGGTCGGTGCGTAAACCTGTATATAAACGAATACCGTTTGGTAATTCGGAGGACAAGGAACGCTACCCTGCTCGACACACTCTCGACTCGTACAACATTGTTAACGAGGGACTTGTGAACGATAAACCCAACACCACCTTGGGACAGATGTTCGCCCTCCCGGTAGTATAGTAAATTGCCGGAATTCAGGATTATCGAGTCCTCGCCCTCTCTTCGGACTTCAGACAATCCTATAATGCTCCAGCGCAACTTACTTAATACTTCTTCCAGTTCGATCACCTTTTCGTCAGTCCTCAAAGTGCGTGCGTTGAATGTTGCCAGGTCCAGTCGTCGGGGTTGGCAGCGGAATCTCTGCCGGAGATTCTTGACACCCCTTGCCCCGCCGTTACCATGACCGCTACCAGAGCCAGGAATAGCGGGGCTGCCGGGGACTAGGGGCTGTTTTCTTGGTCCGTCTCCCATAAAAGAAATGCCCTATAGTGACCACGCTGGGCAGGCGGGTTGGTCACCGCAGAGCTGGACTATTCGAACCAGTGTCACTGCTGCCTGACACTGGCCTCATTTTGTAGTCCAGCCTATTTGGAATGGTTATACGTCTTGCTAGTAAGAATGCTCAATTGTAACAATCATTTGTGAAGCAAAAACGTAAAAAATATATATATATATACGGTCGAATTGAGAAACTCCTTTTTTTTTTAAGTCGTTTAGAAATGTAGTGTAACGATGAATTTAATGAGGACCTTCCTACATGTATGCATGACAATACTATTTTCCATGCTCTCCAGGCAAATGTTACACCAACAACCTTTGAACTGTGAAGTTTTAGTGAGAATTACTTAGAAGAAAGCTCAATATTTTATATCCCGACAATATTTTAAATTCCGGTACTTCGAGACTCAAAGCCACATAAGCTAACCAGTGATAATTCAAAATATATTTATTTCAAGAAGACTTAATTTATTAGTACTTTTGAAACGTTAGGTAGAGTTTAGGTAGTGACTCGGCTGAACCAACGGTATAGTAGAAATGTGTAGACGCCCTTTTTTACTCATGGGTATTACAACGTTGGCTTTAGGCTTAACCGAATAGGTTTGCAACAAAGTTGTTTAAAAAATTGCATTTCATTAGTTTTCATATTCCATTACCGACTGCCTTGTAGGTCCAGCAGTCTATGTGGCTTCAATCTTGGGTTCGAATTCTTGGTCTGATTGTGGAATAATTTTGGGTTTTTAACCGACGCAAAAAAACGGAGGAGGTTCTCAATTCGACACCTATATTTTTTTTTTATGTATGACCACGACTTTTTGACTTGACCATAACTTTTTAGAGATTTTGATAATTCTTTTTTTATTAGAAAGGGCACACTTCCAAGATGGTTCCATTGTCATCATGTTATTCTGCGAAAATTGAAGGAACTCTTCAAATTTTATAGGCACACTTGCAGCGATTTCGGTTTTTGTGTAAGTATCTGTAGCTTTTTGGCTACAAGTGCCGTATAATATACTATGAGAGTATAGTACGAGTAGGTTACGTGTCGATAAATCAACCGACTCAAAACGCACTAAAAAGTAAGAAATAACTGCGTGATTTAGTTGCTTTAATTTACTTAAGTATATCTATGAGTCGGTACCAGCCAAGGTTTCTACTTTAAGGACGTTACCTAGAATCCGCGTTTTGAGTAATTTCTATTTTTTGTTAATAATTTTTGTATTTTTTTCAGCAAATTTGTAAGGAATTTTCAGCAAATTCAATGCCCGCAGTCGCGAAGTTGGTGGTGTTACACCTGTGTCTCGGATAGCAAGGGAAATCGTCGGTCTCGGTTACTATCATCAACATCCCGCATTGTAGCAGCGTGGTGGGTCTACGTTCTATATCCGCTCTCTTGCAAGGAAGTAAGCCTGGCCCAGTAGTGGGCTGATAATAGGCTGATAATAATCATCGCTACATTTGCTTTAACACTTAACTGAATGCTACAAGTTTGCAACAAAGTTGCTTAAAATTGCATCTCATTAATTATTCTCATGTTCCGTTATATACTGAGCTAATTGTACACGAAGGAGACTGTTTCACGACATATTCAGTCAGGTTATAATTTGTTTGAGTGTTGGTAATTATGATTTTGAATGCTCTTTTTGTAAAGTTTCGTACACTGTTAATGTGACATTAATATCAAAGCAATTCCCGCATTGCTGGTAGCACAAATGGAGCAATATTCATGCAAAATTTTATTCAAAAAATATATACAAGGAAGCATTCATTCAAAATAATAAGGATTTATAATTTAATAAAATTAATTTTTAAATAAAATTTAAATAGAACTGCAGCAATTTTTAATTTTTTTTTATCGACTAAAAGTTGGCCCTTGACTGCTATCACACCTGATACACGTCACCTATCACGTCTTTGTCAGTCTACCACACGTTGTATTGTTAAATCACAAAGAGAATAAGATAGCGTTATCGATGAAAGCTCCCAGGCGGCTTGAGATTCACCGCCACGACACTTTTCCTTTCTATCGTCGCATTTCAGACAAATTACTACAATTTCATGCTACTAAAATGGAATGAAAAATTAGCACAATGGAAGAAAAAATGCATAATACACATATACTTAAAAATATATTGCATAATTAAAATAAATTAAGTGAATAATACTGCCTTGTTGGTCTAGTGGTTAGCCTATGTGGCTTCGATCACGAGGTCCTGGGTTCGATTCCTGGGTCGAGCGGGTCATGGAATAATTCTGAGCTTTTTCATTCTTCTACGAAATGTTCAGTACATTCCAAGCCCGGAGTTTGGAAAGTCAACATCTGATAGTGATCGTTAATAAATGAAACATTATCAACCTAAGCTCGCCAACCCACATTGGAGCAGCGTATTGGGTCTACGCTCCATATCCCCTCTCCTATAAGGAGGGAGGCCTGGCCCTGTAGGCCGTTAATAGGCTGATAATGATGATATGATAGTGAATACTTATACCTACCAACTTTAAACAGAGTGGCTATATAGAGCCTGGTAGTGTTACCGATGTTTTCCCCAACATTATATATTTAATGGCATGTTAATACGGTAACACCATAATTAGTAACTGTGCTGAACATATCACTTTCCTGTTACACTCGTCGATGTCGGTAATTATGTTTGTGTGAATTGCGATGTTCCCAGGCGATGTCTTGATCGGCCATCGTCGTCGTGAAATCAATTAGGTTTCTTTAGGCTTAACTCAGACTGGCCCAGAGGCGAATAGAAGCTACGCGTCATTATTTTTGTCAAGAGCAAATTCATCTCTATTTTCCCATCACTAAAGTTCAAAAATCGACATCGATAGTCGTACTTTTGAATTTTCAATGTTTGAATAAACTTTGTACCTTAATAATTTTAAAATAAAGATGAGTATTATAATTTTTGTCTGCCTCTAGTGGTTAGCCTATGTGGCTTTGATGACAAGTTCCTGGGTTCGAATCTTGGTTTGGGTCATGGAATAATTTTGGGTTTTTTCTATGAAATTTTCAGTACATCCCGGGGTCGGAAAGCTGGTTGTGTTTCACCCCCGTGCCTCGGAGAGCATGTCAACATTTAATAGTAATAATAATAAATGAAAAATTATCACCCTAAGCCCACCAAACTGCATTGAAGCAACATGGTGGGTCATCGCTCCACATCTCCTATAGTACATGGATTGAGGCCCGCCGTGTAGTGGGCCGTTGATAGACTGATTATGATCATCATAATAATTGATGATGATTATACCTTCTAGTTGAAGAACTTGACGCTTCGCTTCGCTTCCAGTCTGAGCTAAGCCTAAGTTTAACTAGTGGTTTCCTTTGTGGCGTGACGTTTGGTTGTAAAAAAATTTATTAATCCTTTTCATTAAATTTTTCCTACAGACTTTTTTAAATGTAATTGTTACGGTTCTTAATTTCAGTCATTTTGGGAAGGTTATATATACTTCGTCCGTGAGAACATTAAGTCATCAGTTAGTTGCCTTCCCTTTATCGCACAGTGTTAGTAGTACGTGGCCTCCGTGGCGCTGACGGCCTCCGTGGCGCAGTGGTATGTGCGGTGGATTTATAAGACGGAGGTCCTGGGTTCGATTCCCGGCGGGGCAGATTGAGATTTTTCTTCATTTGTCTTGGTCTGGCTAGTGGGAGGCTTTCGCCGTAGCTAGTTACCACTCTACCGACAAAGACGTACCGCTAAGCTTTAGCGTTCCGGTACGATGTCGTGTAGAAACCGATAGGGGTGTGGATTTTCATCCTACTCCTAACAAGTTAGTCCGCTTCCATCTTAGATTGCATCATCACTTACCATCAGTTGTGATAGCAGTCAAGGGCCAACTTGTAGTTGATAAAAAAAAACGTACTATGACGCTCTCATACATGGACTGAGGCCTCATGCGGCACACTATGTCACCGGCAGCGGGGGCACTCACGAGGTCCCTTATCCCAGTCGTCCCAAGCTTGCTGGTAGCTGCACCTGGGTCATGATATAGTGATAGTCGATCGATCAGTGTACCGTGCAATAATTGTTGATATTACTGTTCCACATGACGATAATTTCGTGAAAGCCAAAGAGAAAAAGTATTAAAATACTTGGACCGACCGTCCGCCGGTTACTTCAGCACTTAAAAGCCTCGCGAGCGGAGGAGCAGATATTTTTTATAAATGTTTAGTAGTGTTTTTATTGTTATATGGATTTTTGTATCATATAATATTGTTAAAATTTAAAAATTAAAATTTTTTAAATAATAGAACCGACTCAAAATGCACTAAAAAGTAAAAAATAACTGTGTCATTTAGTTCCTTTAATTTACTTAAGCATATCTATGAAGTCGGTGCCAGCAAGTTTAAGGAACATAGGTCATGTTCTTAAAGTAGAAACCTTGGCTGGCATCGACTCCTAGATATGCTTAAGTAAATTAAAGCAATGATATAGTTATTTTTTGTGCGTTTTGAGTCGGTTCTATTTTTTGTTAAAAATTTTTATTTATTACTTTTTAGTGATTTATCGCCACATAACGTACTCGTACTGTCATAGTATATTATCCGGCCAAAAAGTACCGATACTTACACTAAAACCGAAATCCCTGCAAGTGTGCTTATAAATTTTGAAGAGTTCCTTCAATTTTCCCAGGATATAATCATCAGATCCTAACATGATAACAATGGGATCAACTTGGAAGAAGTTTCTAATAAAAAAAGAATTATCAAAGTCGGACAACACTGTAAAAAGTAATGCGTTTTCAGACATATAAATACAAAAATATACGTGTTGAATTCAGAACCTCCTCCGTTTTTTTGTCGGTTAAAAAATGAGAGAAAATAATTGGTCACGAACAATTTTATTTTTTGGTGTTGTTACTCATAAAAGGTTGCAATACACTTATTGCCTCGCGGATAAAGTCGCGGGCTTTAGCTAGTATAGATATTAGATAAAGATTATTGCAAATTAAACTTGCTTATTGCGCATTCTTGGAGCCGATTAAAAATCTATGATAATATTTTTGTTTATTTTATCATTGTCCCGAATAAGTTTACGCGCGTTAACTTTATCTGTACGTGCGACGTCACTTCCGATCGGCAAGCTTTATATTTGCGACGGAGGCAATATAATTATATCAGCCGGCGCCTCCTTATCGTTTGTATACATATTTACACGCACTGTCTATGCACGTGGAATCTTTAGTACTGTTGCTGATATGTCAGCAATTTAGGAATTTTCTGATATGTCAAACTTTGTATGAACTTCTTACCTATTGTTGGCAGCATTGTATACTCAGCGAACCATAGACTATAGAGGTGCCGATTTTCTGTGTTGTGACACCCCGTTTAGAAGCATAAATCACAGACTGTAACAAAAATGGCGGTTACGGGCTATATAAAAGAAGCCCTAATGGTGAAGTGATCATTATTTTGTTGTGTTCTCTTTGTGTGCAGTTATACTGCCAGTTAATTTTGTTAAAAATTAAAGTGTAATAAAATGTAAATAAGCTTTCGTTAAATAAATTATGTGATTACCGTAAGAATGTTTCATTTTGATCATATTTGATGTCTTGGTAATTAAATTGTTCCGATTAAAGTTAGTCTTTTGTTTTTCATGTGTGTTTTGAGTTTTATTCTCTTCTGATGGAGGTTTCTAACACTTATAATAAAGGCGAAAGTTTGTGACTGTATATTTGTTAGTTCTTCACGGCAAAACGGTTAATGAGCTATTTTAATAAAATTTGGTATGAAGTTTGGTGACACCCTGGATTTATACATAGGCTACATTTTATCCCGAAATTCCCACGGCAAAGAGAACGACGTGGGTGAAACCTCGGGCGTCCTCTTATATTTTTATAGTCAACGTTTTAATAAGTTTTGACGACCTCCGTGGCGTAGTGGTTTGCGCGATGGATTTATAAGACGGAGGTCCTGGGTTCGATTCCCGGTGGGGCAGATTGAGATTTTTCTTAATTTGTCTTGGTCTGGCTGGCGGGAGGCTTTCGCTGTGGCTAGTTACCACCGACAAAGACGTACCATCAAGCGATTTAGCGTTCCGGTACGATATTGTGTAAAAACCAAAGGGGGGGTGTGGATTTCATCCTACTCCTAACAAGTTAGCCCGCTTAAATCTTAGATTACATCATCAGGTGTGATAGCATTCAAGGGCCAACTTTTAGTCGATAAAAAAAAGTGATTTACCAACTTTCCAACACGGAACTCGTACTGAAAAATTTTTGAAACAAAAATAAGTTCAGTATTTCTTAACCCCATCCAGGATCGAACATTAAACCTCTTAATCGAAAGCCACATAGATAATCTACTGGACCAATAAGAAAGTTTACAAATATAGCATAACTAAAACTTCCTTGTGCTAATTTTAGTTCAAATCCGTTCATTTACTTTTGGCTGATAGCGTTACAAACAAACAAAATTAGTCTTTTATTAAATTATCCGTATTGCAACTAATAACTGTAACATTAATATCAGTTATTTATGATATGCACACGTTCGGACTCCGATACAATATATCTACTTTTTGCCTCGACACTTTAGTTTTTGTTCTTTGCATGTAACATAGATATAGTAGACCACTTTTTTGAATAATCCAAAACAATTTATATGCGAATATTATTCATGTAGGTAGAATTATCTCTCAGTACTCATTCGTGAGAATCTGATAAAACGTTTGATTTTAGCTATAATTAGTTTTGTGTCTTTGTATACTAGTTCCTGAACATACCAATCTCCGCTTGGTGACTTTCATCATCATCATCATCATTATCAGCATACTAACGACCCACTACAGGACCATATAAGAGAGGGGATATGGAGCGAACACCCACGCTGTTTCAATGCGGGTTGGCGGGCTTAGAGTGATAATGTTCCATTTATTAACAATCACTATCAGATGTTGATGATTGTGACCGAGACCGACGGCTTAACGTGCTATCCGAGGCACGGGGGTGTAACATTACCAACTTCCGCACCAACACCACCAACGATCAACACCACCAACCACCAACTTGATGGGATTAAACGAACAAAAATACGGAGAAGGTTATCAATTTGACGCGTATATATAAATAAGCTTTCTACTTTAAAGACATTACCTAAAACCCACAGGGTGCTTTCTTACTTCGATTGCATCATAACTTAACATCAGGTGTGATAGCGTCAAGGGCCAACTTGTAGTCTAATAAAAAAAATTAAAGTAACTAAACAACGCCATTATTTTTACTTTTTAGTGTGTTTTGAAATCGGTTTTATTTTTTATTATAAATTTTTTTTCGTAAATAAGGAAAAATATTTTTTCCAACGCCATCGCGGACATTTATGACGCATCTGTATGCAATTAAAGCCATTAATTTTGTTTTAATAACACAATCTACACCTACCTACAAACTAGTCATACGAGATAGAGAGACAAGGTGTGATATGGATGCATAGATATGTTACATTTAGTTAATTAGTAACTGCTAACACAAACTGAAATTTTGTTAAAAATGAAACTCAAAAATTTTTAACAAAAAATAGAACCGACTCAAAACGTACTAAAAAGTAAAAAATAACTGTGTCATTTAGTTGCTTTAATTTACTTAAGCATACCTATGAAGTTGGTGCCATCCAAGTTTAAGGAACATTTATTTTACGTGGTAAAGCAGTTTGTGGGTTCTAGGTAACGTCCTAAAAGTAGAAACCATGGCTGGTACCGACTCCTAGATATGCTTAAGTAAATTAAAACAACTAAATGACACAGTTATTTTTTATTTTTTAGTGCGTGTTGAGTCGGTTCTATTTTTTGTTAAAAATTTTTATTTCTTACTGTTTAGTGATTAATCGCCACGTAACGTACTCGTACTATACTGTCATAGTATACGGCACTAGAAGCCAAAAAGCTACCGATACCGAGACAAAGACCGAAATCGCTGTAACGTGCCTCCAAAATTTGAAGAGTTCCTTCAATTTCCCCTGGATATCATGATCAAATCCTAACATGATGACAATAGGGCCACCTTGGAAGTATGCCCTTTCTAATAAAAAAAGAATTATCAAAATAGGACATTTCAGTAAAAAGTTATGCGTGGTCAAACATAAAAACGAATTGAGAGCCTTGTCCGTTTTTTTTCGTCGGTTAAAAACTTAAAGAGTTCCCGTTGATTAATTGCAATTCGAAATTGACGCAGACGTCGTGGTCGTGGGTACAAGCTAGTGTTAAATAAAAGCTTTATTATTATGAGAATGGCCCAATTACAACCAGTGGACGTACACTAACATTTTTAATTTCCCTTCAAGTATACCGACTTCATACAAAACCGTCTGTTCAAACAAAACCATTTGATCAGCAAAGAATATTTGATTAATGCCGGCTAAAATTAATCGTTTTATCTATTCCACCATTGAATAGATATGAATTGAGACGTCAAGCAATATTTAAGCAGATGCTTTCCAACTCGTGTTTGAGTTTGAACTGTTCATCCGGCATTTTTGTGTTAAGTCAACACTCATTTGCGAGCAATATCTCTCTATTTGTATAGGTTTGCTATTGTTTGTTATTCGTTCACCGTGGGATTCGTATCTGCTGAACTGGGTTAGTTGCAGTGGCGTGCACTGCGTTCAGGAGGAAAAACACTGCCTATTGTTGGGTTATATTTTTTACCAACTTCAAAAAAAGGATGTTATCACACTCCCGCGGTACCTATGTAATATTGTTAGGAATGTATAGTCTTCAATGTACAGGTTTGGCTGGTGGGAGGGTTCACCGCCTTATTGACAAAGACCGCCATGCGATTTAGCTTTCCGGTACGATGTCTACAAAAACCGAAAGGGGTGTGGATTCCATCATACTCCTAATAGCCCGCTTCCATCTTTCATCATCACTTACTGTAATTGCAGTCAAGGGCTAATTTCTTCTACTATCATTCTATGCACAGACTGCTAAAAAGTACTTGTGGCGCCCTCATTTCACGTTTTTTATTTTTCTGTTCATGCTATACATATATTACGACAATGTATGACGTTTTTTTACAGAAAACGTATGCGTCTTCATGTATAGAGATGAGTTGACGACACAATATTACACGGACAAATATAATTTATCGATGCGATAAATTGTGTTTGTCTGTAAATGCCAATACTGCTCTCACTTACGAGGTTTCTTTAAGCCACACGATTGGCATACGACATCTAAAACGAGGAATAAATAATTATAGCTCGTATAAAATGGCGCTAAATTATTCATTAGCCCAATAATTAGTGATCACTTAGATGTTGTCTAAAAATGTTACGAGATTTTTTGAAGGCCAATACCTAGATTCTTTCTCTAATAAAACTAGATGCCTAGCTCTATCAGTAGCATTTGTAAGATTTTGAATCAAATTATCATGTGTCAGTTGAACCAATGGTTCATCCCAAAGTTTTTGGGTAGAATGTTCCTCAGAGATGTCAGCATTAGAACACCTGATCTTCAAACACCTCTGTGGTATAGGTTATGCAAACGTTAGATTTAAAAATACGAGAACTTAGCTCTTGTTTACTATACACAGAGGAAAGTAAAGAAAAGACGCCAGAAGATCAACACTGAAAATTTTTCGCACTCCTATACCACCGTATTTGAGATTATATATTTTACTTTACACCGGTAAAATATTTTGGTACCAAGACCAATTTTAAATTTACATTTTGATCATCAAAATGTAAATTTAGAATTTTTCAAGTGTGTTTTTGTTACAAACGAATTTTGATTTGTATAATATCGTAAGATTAACTCACGACTTATCGTATCGTATATTGGGCAACAAGTTTTACATAGTATTAATATTTTATGTGCTCGGCACCATCTACAAGCACTGACTTGACTGTCGGAAACAGCCGCAGCCTCTGCGTACGCACAGGTTGTATAGACAATCGCCTGATTCATACAGTGTGTGCGTTGATTTAATTTTACTACAAATTAAAAAAAAACTGGGTATGTAACTTTCTTGATTCAAAAGGCGTCATAACGCCTTTAATCCATAATGCCCTTATATCCATAGATATAAGGGCATTATACACATCATAAAGTTTTTTCATAACAATAGGCGATCTTATTAGAATAATTGTTTTCTTTTGGTTTGCTCTCTTACTAGATTTAATTTTGAGTTTATTGATATTATACGTTGCTTAGTTTCTAAAATTCTAGCTATGCCCCGTGGTTTTACTTGCGTAGAATGCGTTTCTTTAGCAGTACCGTAATGAAAAGAAGTTTACATGCATCAAACTTTCATCCAAATAAGTTGAGCTGGAGTTATAAAGTACCTATGAACTAGCAGACGATCGCTTCTTCGAGGCTTGGAAGCCCTCTACGATCCCAGTTAATAAATAAAGTTATGTATATCCTGTTTTCTATAAAGTGGGAGGCTTGAGGGCCTCTCAGATCGTCATCATCATCATCATCATCAGTATATTAACAGCCAAACACAGGGTCAGGCTTAAAGAATTAATACATAAATGCATTAGAATTGATGTCCTAAATTTGATAATACACTATATTGTAATTATCAGTTGTTACATACTTTTTGACTTACACAAAACGGGAACACTTTATCAAATAGTGATGTACACATATTTTTATCGATAGGCTTGCAATATTTATAATATTGAATTGAATAATTAAGAAAGATAAAATGCTAAACATTTAATCTTTCTTCTATTCTATTCAGTAGGGGAACTAACAGCTAGAAATGCCTTAATATGGTAATTTGTGCAGTACAGATTTTAAGGAGTCATAAATTTATTAATTTTTTAATCGCTATTAAAGGGGGGTCACCTGATGTTGAGTGATTACAACCACCAATGAATATTTGCAACACCATTGAGGAATTGGTTTATTCGCCCCTTTAATACCTTATGTTAAAATTGGCAAGAATACCGCAGTAAGTAGGAAGTTTAATTTAACGAAACGACCTATAAAAACTTTTTTTTCTTATTTCACTGGGACGTATATCATTATTAGCCACAGGCACTAAACATTTGTGGGTCCAATTTTTGGAGAAATCCTTAATCCCGAGAAGGCGACGAGTTCATACTGACTTAAACCCATCGGTGTTCGTATTCTGCACCATAATAGACTTACGAGAACCAATTAGCGGCGTCGGGTGAGGCAAGGTCCTCTTCATTTTATTTAGTGCATCAAAGACGTATCGGTAATCTACTTGAGGAAAGCTAGAGAGTGAGACTGAGACTGAGTTTATCGATATGTGAGCATCACTAGCAGGCATCTGTTGAGGTGGCCGGCAGGTGGCGCCCGCAGGTGACTTCACTAGGTGAGCTCCGAACAAATCTCTCTCAATGCTTCTTAATTATCAATTACTATTGCTAATGAGAGATATATTACACTATTATTTAAACCTGCTCATTTAGTTCTGTAGTTAATTGTTCTGATCTTGAGTCTTGGGTTCAAATTCTGGTGTCTATAAAATTAGAATTATTGGGTTTTATTTCATGTTTTTTTATTAATTACAAGTTAGCTCTTCTGCTATCACACCTGCTATTACATCTGATGATAAGTGATAATATAAGCTAACATGGAAGCGGGCTAACTTGTTTGGAGTACAATAATATCCTCAGCCATCGTACCGGAACGTTAAATGGCTTGGTGGTACGTCTCTGTCGGTAGGGTGGTAACTAGGCACGGCCGAGGCCTCCCACTAGCCATACATAGTATTTAATTTAATTCTTGGTGCGTTTTACTAATTTGTCTATTTACGAGTAGGTATATACTGATCACATCCTTAATAAAGGTTAAAGGAGAACTGGTATTTCAGATGCGTACTTTGTAATAAAAATGTGTCTATATTTTACTTTATATTCTTATCTTGTTCATATTGTTGAACTAACGGATGCCATTGACTTCTTCCGTGTGAAATTAATATATTAAAAATAAAAATAGCCTGAGTTGCTCCTTATAACTTAAGGACGTAAACCGGGCGGTTATCTTAACCGAGCTTACGTTCTTAACCGGCGTACGGGTTGTCGTGAACAGTAAATTTATGGTAAAGTTATGTTAACAGTTGGTTATGATAACCGAAATCTTGGTGCACACAGGCCTTAATATATATTTAGTTAACTCAGAATTGGTAAAAAACCATAAATCTCACAAGTTTTACTTATTCCGCTAACTTGGCTTGTCTATTTTTTGAAAGTGTATGTCATTGTCAAAATAGTCAATCACATACTGACCCAAATTTGGTTAGAAAGATTCCTTATTATTATTATATTATATGTATTATAATTTTTTTCTGAAGTTCTTAACTTACATAAAGATATCTTGAAAAATTAAGGACTTTCCATACAAACTTCTGGATTAATATAGGGTTACATACCCTATATTAATCCAATAGTCTTTATATGAATGTTCATGCATAAACCTTGAAAAAGAAAGACTTTTTATACAAACTTTCAACCCTCATTTCAACCCCTTCTGTTTTAATTTTCGCTATCAAAATCTTGCCAACTTTCATTTGAATTAATTCAGTAGTTTCGGTGTGAATCGCGGGCGACAAAAAAAACGGATAGAAAAAAAATAAATTTTGGGTTCTGTATCAGATCAGTGCCTTCCAATATTTTTTTAAAAAATATCTTCAATGTACAGAATTAGACCTGTTACAGTTTTATTAAAAGTATAAGTATAGATTACTATGAAAATTATTGTCATTAGTAATACTATGTATGCAGTTCATTAGAACAGCTGCATAATGGCGGCATAGACCATTAACATAATAATTGGACATATCTGGACGACATAGTATCTCGCGCCATAGTTAGTACCGGATGTTCACCATAGACAAAACATTTTTTCTTATTGTCATCGACCGGATACGGATGTTATTCTGCGTTTTTAATTAATACTACACTACGAGAACAGAGGGCCTATAGAATATAGATTCATATAAAATGACTACTACGGAAAAATATTTATACACATTAATATTGCTAGCTATTTTGGCTCCTTTTCTAGTGTAGTTTTTTAAATTATGCGCTGATTTGAAAAAAAAAACAAAGTTGCTCTCTCTCCCATCAGAACGCATACATATAATGCGCAATAGATTTATAAGACGGAGGTCCTGTATTCGATACCCGGCTAAACCAAATAAGATTTTCTAAATTGTTCCAGGTCTGGCTGGTGGGAGGCTGCGGCCATGGCTTACCGTTCTACAGACAAAGATGTACCACCAGGCGATTTAGCGTTCCGGTACGATGTCGTGTAGTAACTTATTGCATTTAAGGGCTAAATTGTAAAATAAAAAAACGTGTATATAAGCTTCTTTTTATCATGGTATTCCTATAGAAACGCGATTTAAAGGTGAAACCACGGGGCACAGCTAGACTGTAAGAAACTAAGCATCGTATAATCACTACTTACAAAATTAAATCTAATAAGAGAGCAAACCAAAAGAAAACAATTATTCTAATAAGATCGCCCATTGTTATGAAAAAAACTTTATGATGTCTATAATGATCAATAGCCCTTCATCGGTCGTGATTTAAAAAAAATAAATCACCGCCGCGTGATTCCACCACTTAATAATGTAAGGCCAGTATCTCACGACTACTTTAAAAATAAAATACCCGCAGGACACTTTCACTTGACGACACTACTCCGATACGATAAAAGTTTTACTGACTCTATGGCTTTCGCTAGACGTTTAAGTCCTTCAATGGGCCTAATATAGGCGGTTGTCGATAAAATAAGCTAGAAATAATATTTTTTTTTGTATTTAAAGTAGCTGCAACTAATAGGGTTTTAGTTCTATAACAAGAACTATAGTTAATAAAAATAAAATTCTAATTGGCGTAATTTGAAAACTATCAAGAATCCATTTTAAAATTGAATCAGATAATATTTAGAAATATTTTAAGATAACCAGTAATTGTGATGTGTGTCATGTTTATTGATGTTTATTAAGATCTGATTATGTTGAACATTTCCGTATGTCAGAAAAGCTAGAGTCGTGTAATGTAAAAATCTTCCAAGAAATATCAGTCGAACGATAGGTCCGTTCGACAAAAAGAACGCACGGATTTTTTATCGAAAGCTGCGAACGGTCAGCAGGTGTAATCTACAATGGGGATTTGAAAAAAGAACTGGGAACAGGAGGCCTTTTTCCCACGCCCCTGTCGGTGATCATTTTTTGAATTTCGAAGACGTAACCCGTTCGGAAACTTTTATAATATTACACTGGCGTTTATAGAGTAAGACATTATGATTAAATTCTTTTTTTTAATCTACCTTTTGTTTTCCAAATTAAGTTCAATACCTCTGCCCTCTATAAAACACATTTTTTTAATTTTCAGGTGATACTCAGGCGTTGCTTTAACACTTGAATAGAATTGCTTAAAAGACTTTAAAAAATATGCGCATGTAAATATAAATACCATTAGGCATAAGATAATAATTATACTATTACATTCAATATTTTTATTATCATGAACTTTTTGAATATGTACAGGCAGTATTCCGCTAATTAAATTCATAAATAGTTTCTAATAGGCGGCCAGGTAAAAGAAAATATGCATTCATAAATTGCAAATTGCAAATAGTCTACCTCAAGAAAAAATGGAAAAAAATAAGGAGATTACCCACATACATACAGAACGACTGTTTGTCCTTTACATTTTGTATACAACAACATGTATAAAAATTCTTGTGCATCGTATTGTATAACTAGATATGTATGAATATATAACGTTATTACTACTTCAATGGTTTATCATGTCGATTCTTGAAAAAAAAACACCGTACGAATATCTCGTCGATCATTCCACCTTCAGTTCGACTGTCAGTCCAATATGGCAAAATATTGCAGAATTCGGATTTCTGTTACATTTGCTCTGCAACTGTTGTATATCGGCTTAAAAACTGACATTTTTTGCAAGAATCTACTTCCAGTGTACTTGTACAGTAGCCAGGAGGTGCGAAGGTGTTTTACTTTGGCATGCTTCCGAGCACGTGGGCTGTCGGTCGAGTTATAATCGATTAACATTTGTACTAAAGCCAAACTCGATTGAGAATGCTTGTCAACAAACAAATTTAAAATGAAGGTAGAAAATGCAACACATTTTATGCCTAATAAAAAATTTAAAATTATGTTTTGTCATTTTAAAAAATCGTATTTAAAAGATATTGAATATAATAATTAGTTTTAAGCTTACTAATCTAATTTATTGTCATGAATTCGTCATTAAGTAGTTAATTAAAAAAAATAGGTGTAAAATGACTAGTGATTTCTACCTTTATTTTTAATTTGTTTGTTGAAAAGCATTTTCAATCGAGTTTGGCTTTAGTGTAGTTAAAGCTACAGTGTTAAACATTAATACCGTAAGCCTTTGACCCGGATTGGAGCAGCGTCGTGAGTATGTGCTCCAAATTATCTGCTGCTATTAAAATAGCCTGATAATAATGCATGTATAATATTTTTCAACGATTTCAAAAGGAGTTTCTCAATTCGATCTTATAATATATATTTTTATGTTTGATCGAGGATAACTTCGTCGTTTATGAATGAAATAATTTTGTTAAGAAGGAAACCGAGTTCGAGTGTGGTACTATGATAAGGAAACAGGATCTGATGATGGAATCCCGGGGAAATCGAGAGGAGTTTTCGAAAATCGTTCGTTAACTTTTCCATTAAGCATTTTAAAGCACTACAATTTCATGAAGTCCAGCTGATGATGGACGAGGGAACTCTGCAACGACAGCAGTTACCTTGTGTTTGGGCTAGTTGGGTTTCCTGTTTGTAAATACATTAGCACAGATAAATCGGTGCAAGTTGTCTTCGACCCACCTGTAGCTAACATCCGGCGCTTTATCGCTACACTTCTAATTGGACGCGATGCGAGCGATTTGAATAATTAATTAATTAATTAAGGAAAGTTGAAGCGATGTTATGTGTTTCTTTTTTTATACAAAAGCTGTTGTTTGTTGTATACAACATTGTTTTGACTTTAATTATATGAATTATTTTTAATTTTGTATTAAGAAGCGGGACATTAGATTTTTAACCCGACTGCGTCAGAAGGAGGGTAATATTCTTTGAGCGTATGTATGTATGTATGTTTATTTCTTTGGCACGCACTGCAGTCTAACGGAACGGATTTTGACATATTATGAGGTGTCGTTGAATTCATCAGAATTGTGGTAGTGACTATATAAATTTTCAAAATGGCTGCTGTAAATGAAGAAAAAAGGAGAGTTGTGGTGTATATTTCATTTATGTAATATAATTATAACAATTTGACAAACTGCCATTTAATAGATTTTTGATTTCAATATTGCTCTTTTGAATTTTGTTTCAACTAGCGGGACTTTAAAATAGAATAAATATAAAATGTAATAGACAACAAAGGTTTTTATTAATTAGTTGTTTTGACTTTTGATAATAATTTAACTTTAAAATTATACGATTAATTTATTAAATAGTTATAAATATAAATTTTATTCATTTATTTACTTCCATAATTGAGTAAACATTTTCAACAAACAAGTTTTCGTGTTAATGAGTACTTAATGCGTTTTATTACGTTTCCTTTATTATTAGGTTATAAACTAAAACTTCTAATAATTGATTTATGCTCGACAAAACATAATATATTAATGCCGGTATCTCAATGAATTGAATGACATTCACAATATTATTTTTATTAAATAAATTAATAATACAAATGTTATGAGAATTCTGTCTGTTTGTCCATATATAGTAAGATAGGTCGTAAATATTGGACACCTAACATACTCCTGTCGCATAATGGATAAAAAATCGATATTCATAACGCAGTATGCGCTATTAAATTTAATCGATAACCAATACGAGTTGATAATTTAATGTATAAAGTTTTTTATTGTTTTCAAGTTGCATAACCAAGTAAAAGTAGATATTGTGTGTGCTTCATGTAAAAAGAGAATCAGCTGAATGGCTTCTTGTTTAAAACTAGCGGACGCCCGCGACTTCGTCCAAGAAAAATTCTGTTTTGTGATAGTTCTGCAAAAAGTAGCCTACGTTCTTTCTCAGGCTCTGTACCAAATTTCATTTAAATCGGTTCAATAGTTCAGGCGTGATTGACTAACAAACATACAGTGTTACTTTCGCATTTATAATATTAGTATAGATAGAGTCAAGAGATTGAAATAATGTTTAATTTTTAGAAAACCTATATTTCCAAAAAAACTTGCAAAGCTCGGTCTACCACCTACTTATCTATGATAAGTTTTACAAACTTTCACGATTTAAATTTTTTAAATTTTTAAATGTTATAGTAAAATACCTACTCCTAAAAATTTAGCAGTGGCAATAATAATCATTGATTATCTATGATCAATATGTATCCCACTTCCGAAGAGCCCATTCCCACAGCACCGCGTTCGCGAAACTCGATCCCAAGGTCGGCACCAATCAGGAGCCGGAAGCGAGGACAAAGGGGAGACAAAGACTCATCGCCTTCCGCCGCCGCCGGAACTGCAAGCTGCGTGCAAGTGTACGCGCAGGTTGTGGAGTGTAGTGTAGACGCGGCCTAAGTTACCGTGTTATGACGTATTCATCATTTGCGTTTCAAGCCACAGCTTTCCATTGTCCTTTAACCCCTGGGGGCCTGACATTCAAACCTCCTTCGTTGAGGCCCACGGCTACCCGGGTAGCGACGGAGCTATAATGACAGCTGTCATTATTTGCCTGACGGTTGCCAGGGGACCCCTCGGGGCTGTGAAACTTTAAAAGAGGGAACTTAGACCTTTAGGTCTTTAGGGTGAATTTGGGTGATCAAGAACGACATGTTATCGTACTGTCTGAGACAGCGGAGTATCATCATCATCTTCATCATTATCAGCCGGTGTACGTCCACTGTTGGACATAGGCCTTTTTTAAGGACTTCCAAACACAACGAACCTGAGCCGTCTGTGTCCAGCAGCTTCCTGGGACACATTTGATGTCGTCAGTCTTATTCTTAAAGTTTCACCTTGAAAAGAAGAGACATAGTAAGGTCGCTGTGAGTAAAGCAAAGACTTGCCTTTCTGTCGCCGGAAGTAACTGCAAGCTGCGTACGCAAGTGTACGCGCAGGTTGTATAGTGTGCTCACGGCCTTTATAGGTGTTTTAACCTACCTACCTCAAAGCCGCTGGGAAAAATTAATTAGTTAGATAAAAAACGTTTAATGCTAATTCTTTATGTATAACAGAATTCCTTACGGAGCGACATAGTCCGATTGGACTTGGTCCAAGCTCCTTTAAATAAAGATTATGAAAAAAATCCCACGTACCTACCTATTAGTGTTTACCTCGGAACTAAAGATACAAAGGTTCATCGCTTTCCACCGCCACCAAAATTTCAAGCCGACGAAAATTGATCCCTAGATTCTGCCTAGTGTGGTTACACAATCCACCACTACAATAAATAAATCCAAAATTCAGTTGCCTGTCGTACTATGTTAAGAGCATGAACAGACAAACTTAAGTATTTATACTTAAAGAGTAAATCACATACAGCACACATCCCTCTATCAGTTTGGTAATGCTCTTTTTACATGACACACGCTAAAGTCAAAGTATAGTCTCAATAGCTACCGACATAGTATTACAAAGAATTTGGACTATACTAATGCCAAACTCGATTGAGAATTCTTGTCAACAAATAAATTAAAAATGAAGGTAGAAATTGCAACACATTTTATGCCTCATGAATTTATAATTATGTTTTGTTTCGTTTTATAAAATTTTATTTGAACTATATTGAATATATTAATTAGTTTTAATCTTATTACCTAATTTATTGTCATAAATTCTACATTAACTAGTTCATTTAAAAAAAATAGGTGTAAAATGACTAGTGATTTCTACCTTCATTTTTAATTTGTTTGTTGACAAGCATTCTCAATCGAGTTTGGCTTTAGTATAGTAATAATATTCATATACCTAATAAAATAATATGTTTATGAAGTCTTCAATAGCGAATTATAATATGGATTAGGGTCACTTAATCCATATTTATTAATAAGTTTTAATGGCAATTCTTAATTCTTCACCATCAAACTTAAGTATACTTCATGATTAATACAATGTAACTTGCTAATTGTCATAATACTACTTGGTAGGTATTCAATTGCCGAGAGAGAAAAACTATGGATAATTTTAGAGTATCTATACTTTAAAAGTATCTAATTTTTTCAGCATTTACATTAATAAATTCACATACCTACATTTAAAAACTTTCAAAACTTAATATTTCCACAATGTTGTCAAAAAAAGGAAAATTTGAAATTAATATTAAGTTCTGAACCATTTTTTATTTTATGTGACCAATCTGGAAGTATATAAAAAGTTATCGTTATAATTAGTTAAATAATGACGGAGCTAAAAGGTACCAAGGTAAACATGAAAATATACGCGTCGCATTGAATCTTGAAGTCGGGTAATTACTACATTTTTGCACTTAAAAAAAATAAGTTACTCTTTTGAAAAATCTGTACATAAATCTAAATAATATAGATCTAGATGAGATCGATTAGGTAATCTTCCTTTTGTAAGCGCATAAGGTGGAGGCAGCTGGTAAATATCAAAACCACTTGCGCCGGGCGGTATTATTTTTTCCAACACCATAAGGATTTTGAGATCTACCAAAGGTTTTTCTGTGCGTCATATTTGCATCCGAATGACATGTGCTCGAGAATTTTCGAAAAAAAATCCGAGCGGAAAAAAATCAGTGAATCGGCGGAAAAAATTCGGAAAAAAAGAGGCCCAAGACGGCAGATGCAAGAAAAGAAACATCGGCTAGCACGTGCCATCTGCCAAATCTAAGACACACGCACACATATACAGTTAGTGTGAACACAAAAAATTCTATGAAACGCACACACGCGCGCGTATCTATCAAAGCACGCGCTACGGCAGATGGTGCGACCTGATTGGTCGATTTTATTTGCATTTACAACTTCCGTACAATGATAAGAAATATGACTTATAGGTGTTTCTTAAGAAATCCATTTCTGAACGTTTATTGTCCAGGAACACGGACTGTAGGGAATTATTTTCGCGCCAATATTTTTGTATTAAATATATTACCAGCTTAGCCATTTATACGCGGAATAATTTAAAACTAATTCGAACCATTTTTACTAAAGCCAAATCGAGCTTTTTTACAATATATTGTATTGGTTGGCTCCTATATTGTACGTTGCAGCGTTACCGAGTGGTTTCAGCGAGCCAAGAAGCTTTCCAATCCAAGGGATAAAAGTGCTTTTCACGCGTTGCAATCACACCTGATGATAGGTAATGATGGAAGCTCAGTAACTCATTAGTGTAGGATGAAATTCACACCCCCTTCTTTTCTTTCTACACGACATCGTACCGGAACGCTAAATCGCTTGGCGGAACCTCTTTCGGTAGGGTGATAACTGGCCACATCCCTTACTGGCGGCTGAGTGGTACAGTGGGTAGAGACGCTGCTTCTGTATCCTAGGATGTGGGTTCGATACCCATATCTGGAAAAATGTGATGACCATGGATGTTTTCCAGTATCTTACTTTAGGGCTATATAGCTATGTGTATATTTTCCTATATTATTTATACTTTTATTTATTTACTGACTTAGTTTAGCTTAGCTAAACATATCATTGATAAAACATAAGCCATTTACAATAAAAAAGTAGTTTGATATTCTAACTAACTGTATTTTTTTTTGATTAAAACAAATAATTTTGTAACTGTGTCCATAAATATAATTTGATATTTAATTAATATTTTGAAAAATCTTGTTTCCATTTCAGAACGCACCCAATATACTTAAATATTAAATATATATTGTAAACAGCTTTACAATCCAAGAAGCAATTTATTTGCATACAAAATCAAAATAGCATGAAACCACGACTGTTTAAAAAAATCTATAGAAACTCTTAGAAAAATAGTACATTCAAAGACGTTCAATGGACTTAGATTCTTTACTTCGCTAGCTGAATAGAGCAGCTGCATTAAATCGATCTCATCTTGCATCTCGTTCTAGCATTTGGATAAATTATATTTTTATCACTGTTTACATTAGACATTCTGAACATTATTCAAAGAATAGTAGAAAAATTATATTTATTATTTGACGAGCTCCGTGCCGCAGTGGTATGCGCGGTGGATTTATAAGACGGAGGTCCTGGGTTCGATTCCCGGCAAGGCAGATTGAGATTTTTCTTAATTAGTCTTGGTCTGGCTGGTGGGAGGCTTTCTCCGTGGCTAGTTACCACCCTACCGACAAAGACGAGAAGAAATAGAGAATTTCATCCTACCCCTAACAAGTTAGGCCGCTTCTATCTTAAATTGCATCATAACTTAACATCAGGTGTGATAGCAGTCACGGGCCAACTTGTAGTCGATAAAAAAATGCAAGTAATAATAAAAAAATTAGAATAAAAAAAAAATAATAAAGTTGATTGTCATGCTTGTAATTCATTGGTTCCGTGGTGATCTTCTGTTCCTTTATAATTTACTAGGTCCTCCGTTCTAATCCCGGGTGAGCTACGACAATTAGGTTTTGGTTTTTTCCTAGAGTGACACCCCTTGATGATAACGATGGCCCACTGTAGAATTTCTTTTATTTTTTGAAAGTTTTTTTAAACTTTTGAATGCCTAAAAATAGCTATACTTACCCTTTTCACGCGAACAAAGTTGCTGGCATCGACAAAATAAATTAATAGATTTCCATGAAAGATCCTTTGGCCTGTCATTTTAGCTTAATAAATATAGAATTTACTATATATGGTCATACTTCATTTCATTCGGTAGGGAAGTAGGTAGATACACGTGCAGTTTTAGTTTAATTAAATATTTAACGTAGGTATATTTTATTGAAGAAATATAACAAACACATCCTGTGAAATCCTTTGTATAAGTCTTCTGTAGAATCTTGATCTTAAGACGAACGTATTAGGGTTCGTTTTTATTAGTGTTAGATGTAAGATAATCCAAAATCAGCTGATTCCCAAGGCTTTCGCGGCACACGTGTTCGGGTCAAATTTGCAATTTTTTCGCGATTTTTATCGCAAAAAATCTTTTCTTATTCCGTTTGCGCAAAGCGTGGGAAAGAGGTGCCTTTGTACCCACGTGCGTATCTTTACCTGATATTCACAAAAAATGTCAAGGATTCTACTCGAATGATGTTTTCTTCAATAAGTTTCGTGATTCTGCGACATTTTTTCATGTTTTTAATTGTACTGATTGTAAGTGACAGAGGATAAATTTGATTGGCGTCCAGTAGGATCGACTGTATTTACAGTAGAATTTCTCTTTTTTTCCATTTATAGTCATGGTATCATTATTACTTTTTATTAGAGAACGAGAGACATGCCATCTGGGTCATGATCCACCTTATGTCAAGTACAAAACTATCGTCTGAATCTAATAGAACAATATACAAAATAGGACATGTAGGATTTTTAGGTATTAGGCATTGTGAGGTATAAAAAATATAATAGTCGAAGTTGAAGCATTTGCGTTTACGTATTACTGTCGGAGACTACGATAGCAGAACTGCGCAGCCTGTGGGACTCGCTGGCTGAGAAGCAGCAAGAATAACCTTTAAAACCAGCCGCCTGCATCCTATTTGGGACGTGAGAGGTTCGTGGAAGCAAGCACTTTGACGTCCCGACGTGCTCGTCAGTGCACTCAGTGTTGTCTACAGGGGAGACAGCGATGAGCATAGAAGTTATACTGGCACCACAAAAGACAGAAAGAAAGTCTAAGTTTTGTCACAGAATTCATCCAAAGTAGTACTGTTGCGCCAAAATTTGTCGCCAGAGAGTACAGTTTTTGATAAAAAGGAAGATTTGTGGTGAAGTTACAGACGTACGTATTATATATTAAACAATATCTCAAACTATTGCCACAACAATCAAAATTGGCATCACAAATCGGTCACTTTAGGCAACAACACGGTCGCGTGCTCGATTTATTTATGGTCTAAGATCCGAAGTGGTACTTCACTTATCTGTTTAACAGAATTAAATGTATGATCTTTAAAATCTACTAGCGATTGTGATAAAGCGGATGAGCAATTAAAAAGTAAAGGCTATTTAAATAAAATTTGACGCACGGTGCTGTAACACCTCAAACTTCCCAAATCTAGTTTAACATCCAATGTGGTACTTGGCGTACGAAAACCCTTGAAAAATCCTTGTAGACTCAATAGCTCCACAGCTGATGGGAGGCTTTGGCCGAGGCTAGATACCATACTATCGACAAAGCGATTTAGCGTTCCGGTACGGTATCGTGTAAAAACGGAAAGAGGAATGAATTTTGTCTTAAGGACTAACTTGAAAGAAAAGCTTTAGGGGCTTTTGCATGATATTGGTAGTTATCTATATTATATAGAATTACAACATGTTTGAGTAAGTAAACAATTGAGTGAAAGACCATCCTTTGGCTCTTGTACTACAAGTGTTAACACAAATTGTCGTATTGACGTATTACAAAGGTAACGTTGCTGCAACGTTGATGTCAACTGTCGGCGCGCACGCGAAGTGCCGCTATCGGATAACGAACGTATCGAAACGATTAATTTATTCTATTAGTATCTGCTGACATGAAACAACCATGGATTAAACAATCCATCACATAAATGCTTATGACTAGCTGTTCCCCGCTCTTTTACTCGTGTATACATATTGATACAGTCTAGGGATCGGGGATTGGAAGAACAACCACAACAGGAGAACAGTCTTTTACTAATCCATAGAAGAATCACCATTGCGACGCCGGCCGTCCTGCACTTTTAGGTTTCTATGTCATACCGATTGGCAGTACTTCTTTGCTGGTAGGGTAATAACTAATCACGGTCAAAGCTTTGAGCTAACCAGCTTTGTACCAATTAAGAAAATCTCAATCGGCCCACCTGAAAATCAAATTACTTTTTACAAAATAATATAATTTCATTTCATAATATTTTATCTTAGGAATGTCATAAATACCAGCTCCTAAACCGTAACCTAAACAACCATTCCCAATTGTACTGAAAGGAATCCCGAGCTACCAGGTGACATATCAGGATGTATTGAAATCTCTAACTATGGCCGGAGCGAATCTTGGGAGCATTCTCTTTTGTGAAACGATCTCCGCATACAATGGCACAATGCAAGGACGTATTTCGTTCACTCTATTAAAATGCTATTAAGAAATACTATAGGAGACCACGTCTTTAAAAATCTTTCCCATTTTTTAAACCGGGTTATTTACTCCACTCTCGCAGAATGGAGCTGGATATTTTGCCTCAGAGATAGAAAGGTTACTTTTTGTCCCGTTAAATCTACGGAAACAGCATATCTCGAGTATTTGTGTGAGAGGAGTGCAGTTGGTTGTAAACAGATAACCCAATAATTTAATACTCACAAAAAACACGAATCTTCTTTTTTTAAGTGGCTTAAAAATATCAAAAACTTCTCCTAAATGTAACAAATACTATTCTGCAAAAAAATCGTATCATAATCGATTCAGACAAACGCAAGATAATATACGAAACGAATATACAAACAGACATATAGGTCAAACTTAGGTCCTTCTTAGTCGGTTATAAAAGGTGTGTGCCTAATGTCTATTGTTGTAGCTTTTATTTTGCGTGGAATTTTTAAAATTAATTTCGCTTTCTGGTATTTTTGGTTATTAAAAAACTTAAATACTTCACTTTAAAAAACCATAGACTTTTATTTATGAAGTCAGCCGCTTTTATGGCATAAAATAAAGTATTAAGTACAAGCCTATTTAGTTAGATTGCTCTTATACTATAAACATTTGAACACATAGTTTACGAATTATATCTCGCATCTTTCTCTTTGTAATTGAGGGCATAGAGTTCAAATTTCTAGAGCAAATGCTTTAGTTATGATAAGGTACTTACATTGTTTCAGAATTTCTGGTAAAACATAGGCCTGTATGTGTTGACTATACATGGGAAAATACAACTGAATTATTAGCACTAGTGTTGTATTATAGTGGTTGGTATTTCAATTATTGCAGTATCTACATAGTATTGTCTGGAATAAAGGACATAGGTAAAAAATGTATGGAAGTCTGCCCCAGAGATGTCCAGAGATGATATATATGTCATTTAATAGTACAGATCTTCTATTTAAATAGTAATAAACTTACTTGTAGCTAAGCAGTCGCTGATTAAAGTTATCAAGGTTGATAAAAGTTGACTTTTCATACTACGGCGACGGTCACGTGATTCAGAACACAAAAAATCGATTGAAATTCTTTATATTTTTGATGTATTTTCAATCACTTGAAAATAGAGTAGCTATAAAACATGGGTAATTGTTTAAAATTCATTGTGTATTTAAATAAAATAGTTAAATATGAGCATATGTTTGGACAGCCTGGGGCAAATTTTGGTAATGTCCTTTGAAGTTTTTTATTTTTATACTATTCATTAAAAGTGATGATGCAATCTAAGATGGAAGCGAGCTAACTTGTTAGGAGTAGGATAATATAATATCCACACTCTTTGGGTTTCTAAACGACATCGTGCCGGAATCGCTAATCGGTAACTGGCCACTGCCTCCCACCAACCATACCCAGACCAATTTAAAAAATCTCAATCGGCCCTGCGTCAAAGAAAAATGTTACGATTCAAAGTAAAATTTTACTTCTTTACAAAATGATAGTTTAACAAGGACATTTAGACGACTAAAGTAGAAAATAATGCAATGAACACGTGAACAATTTAATATTTTTCTTAATAAGACCTGATAATATGCAAATTTATATATTGCTCTCCACATGTCTGTATACGAGAAATTACCATAAAGCGTAAAAAAACAAAGCTGTTATCAGTCATTAGTTGATACAAAGTTGCAATGGTCAGGAAGTTATGCTTCCGCAAAATGTGTGAAGAATTTCTATTGTGAAAATCTGTTTTCCGTAAACATTATTGTTAAGCCTTTGAGTGATTTACGGAATTGATTTCGAGGTAATATTATAATAGTTTGGGGGTCCAGGGTAATTTTTAAGAAATGTAAATGATTTTTGAGTAAATAAATTATTATTTTTTTTTGAGTTAAAACTGAAAATTCAGTCCAGTAAAAGATTATAACATTGTAAAGATTTCTGAATAAGGTTTTATATACGTATTTATGAAGGCACATTTCAGCTCACTGTTGTTATAACTATTCAATAAAATAGGTTTATAGTTTAATAACCTTTATAGCATCATTAGAGTTTTTCGAAAAAGTACGGGATTAAAGAGTTATGGCTCATTTTCATTGATCAATAAGTACGATTTGATGCGAATTTTTATTATTATTATTTTTTTTTATTAATTCCAAATTTTTTGAAACAGATTCCTTTTATGCCACCAATTGCATTGGCATTGGTATTGGTCTGTGTTATTTTTAACGCATGATGCCATCTACCTACATTGATTTTCACAGGTAGCACTCACTGTACAACTTTCTTTCATACCCTGAGAAGCCTTGCCAATTGTGGGCAGTAATTTTCCTATACTACTGAAAAAATGAAACACTTAATAGCCTGAGCAAAGACTAAAAAAAGGTAATACAAAATTAAATTAGGTATTGGCGCGCGAAAAGTCTAGTGCTTTTCTTTTCTCTGTGCATAGTATACAAGAGCTAAGTTCTCGTATTCTTGAATGTAACATTTGCATAACTTATGCCACAGAGGCTCTAGACCAGTGATTCTCAACCTTTTTTTTGTTGCGGCACACATTTAATGATTTCAAAATTTGGCGGCACACAAAGAAAAAGATAAAAATTATTTATTTACTACAACACACTGCATAAATAAATTATGACAAAAATTTTAAATACACCAAGACCCCGCTTTGCATCGCTAATGCGATTCGAAAAATGCAACGCAAGTGAATCACAATTTTGGTAAGCAAATAATAAAATAATTTATTTTTTTGTAGATTTAAATATATATTCATGTTAATAATATTAACATTATTATATATTTGCAAAATTTGGCGGCACACTTTTGAAATTTAGCGGCACACAAAAGTGCCGCGGCACAGTGGTTGAGAATCACTGCTCTAGACAGTTGGAAGGTCAGGTGTCCCAATGCTGATATCCCAGAAGAACGTTCTGCACTAAAACTTTGGGATGTCCCATTGGTTCAACTGACACATCAAAACTTGATTCAAGATTTTTACAAGTGCTACAGATCGAGCTAGCTTTATTAGAGAAAGAATCTGGGTACGGGCTTCATGCTTTGCTCAAATCATCAAAAATCTCGAAAAATTTTTGGACAATGTAACTTTTCGTGTGGCTCTAGGCCTCAGGTTGGGAACACCACTGTGTTTAGAGCACAGATGTCCATGTGGAAAAGAGGTAAATAAATTTAGTATTCACGGGCTCTCATGCCAAAGGAGTGGCGGTAAGCTTTTTCGGCATGGCTCTATTAATGATATAATAAAAAGGGCTCTAGCCACCATAAACGTCCCTGCGCTAATCGAGCCGTCAGGAATAAGCCAGGATGATGGTAGGAGACCTGATGGATTGACGCTGGTTCCCTGGGAAGTGGGACGGGCCCTACTGTTGGACGCTACTTGCGTTACATTGGCTCCGAGTCATATCAGGAAAACAGAATCAAGACCGGGAGCCGCAGCAGAAAAGGCTGGAACCGGTAAGTGACACAAGTATGCCTCTCTAACAGAGAGTTAAACATCCTTTCGCCGTGGAGACTCTTAGGCCATGGAGTTGCAGTGCCAAAAAATTCTTTCGTAATATTTCTCCGCCTCTAATTGCCTCAACTGGTGACTGAAGGGCGGGCTCGTTTTTAGCACAAATGCTATGTAACGTGGAAATGCAGGCAGTATTCTTGCCACCATTCCACGTGGGCATGATTTGTCTAGTTATTAGGAGAAGTTAGCTTAAGTTCTTCCTTCTTTTTATTCTTTCTCAATAAAAAAAAAGTTTATCATTATTTCAATTTTCTTCACCGTTGAAATCCAAATTAATTCAGTTTATTTTTTATACAAGTAAATTAACCATTTAAATAAAGACTGGTAGGAATAGAGGCAACAAGTGTCCAATGGGGGTGTATCGAACCCATGGACTCCCTGGCTTTACTTTTCAAGTCCGACTACGAAACCAAGGGGCTATTGAGACCTTAATATATTGCACCCCATATCAATCAACATCCCCTAACCGCAGTTAAAGTGGGGTAAGCTTCTTGAATACATTTATAATGGTTTTTAATATGATCGAAGTGAATCGTTTTATCTTATTCCACAATGCAGTTCAACAAATGATGACCCGAGATGTCGGGTATTTCTTCCCGCTATTGTTGAAAGCTTGAAGGGTAAGTGGATATATTGAATGTAAAATAACGGCAGTTTGTGTTTGTTATGCATATGAATATAATCTTTTATGTTTAAGTTTTTTTATTTTATGATGCTTATTTGTTGATATACGTTATGCATTTTAATAAATATTGTTTAGCGGATCGTGGTTTTGTCATAGTAGGTATATATTTTACTAGAGGATGCCCGCGGTTTCACTCGCGTAGTTTTTGTTTTCATGGGAAATTTGGGATAAAGTGTGGCCTATGTGTTATTATGATATGTAAACTATAGTATTGTGAAGTTCTATCAAAATCCATTCAATAGTTTTTGCGTGAAAGAGTAACAAATATCCATCTATCCACACATACAAACTTTCGCATTTATAAGAATTTTCTAAAACCCAACCTTATAGTAAAATTTAAAACCTGTTTAGAGATTAGCATAGTTTTTTAATGATGCTTAAAAAGCAAAACAAGTATTAAAAAAATAATTTGTATACGATCATTTTTACCAAAAAATCAAAGATTTATATATTGACACCAAAATGCCCAATAATTTAGATTTCACTTAAATTGAAGGAAGGGCAAAGGCAAAGAAAACAAATTTTAGCTTGATTTTTTTTAATCCAATCAATATCTATAATTCTGCTTAAGAACACTAAAAACACATCTTAAGCTGCAGTTTTAAGATTGAAAACATTTGAAAATACTTAAATAAGTTATAAAAAGCGTTCTTTTCTACAGTCCTCTTAAAAACATCTTAAAAATCGATTACACAGTGGCTCCTTTATCTTCAAAGAAACAGTTTAAGAAAGCGCATACAATTTGGCATTACGGGGACGGCTGCGAAACATCACTCTTGGACCATAGACTATATGAAAAAACATAGACAATAACACTTGAGTTAATGAAAATGGGCGCCAAAAGCATTATTGATTGTGATAAACAGCAATATATCTGCTGTTTTGTGCACTCAGTGACAGCATTCTTAATAGAATATTATTTTCTAAAATAACACTCAATTATAATAAACTCACAACCTAATAAAATTACTTGTACTACCACCATCCTTATTTTTTGGCAAACAACGTTTCTAAGTTTAGGTTCAAAGGGTGACAGGCACGTCAGGCTTAACATCATTGTACGATGTATTTCTAAATTTCTAAGGCCTATGTGCACCAAGATTTCGGTTATCATAACCAATGGTTAACATAAAATAAACGTAAAATTTACTGTTCACGACAACCCGTACGCCAATTAAGGACGTAAACCGGGCGGTTATCTTAACCGAGCTTACGTTCTTAACCGGCGTACGGGTTGTCGTGAACAGTAAATTTATACTAAAGTTATGTTAACCGTTGGTTATGATAACCGAAATCTTGGTGCACACAGGCCTAAGCATGTCTATAATTTGTATGCAGTGCAAAACACGCAACGTGTTGATCAGTCATTGAAAATTTTTATCTATTTAACATCAGATTAACCATCTTATTTTTCCGTAATATGCAGCAATAAATACAGTATGATGATATAGTGAATACCCAAATTACAATAGTTGTTGTTTTTCAGACTTGTCCACAAAGGCTTCTTCGTTCAGTTTTTTGGTACTTTTATACCCCTTAAAATGTTATTACCCCAAATACATTATTTAAATAATTTAATTGAAGTCTGTGTATATTTTTATTAAAAAAAATGATCACTTTTTGTTACTTACCTATCTCCAATTAGCTATGTGCAGCATCTTTTACGACCGCGATGTACTTCTAGTATTGTGTACATAATTTGTAGAGCAAATAAATTTATCTTATCATGTGTCCATTAAGCATTTTTAACATTACTTTACATTTTACATTACATGAGATTACACCTAAAAAGGTTCGAACCAGTTCTTACAATGTAATGTAATATCGCTTACAAACACGTCTGTTCGATATCTCTCTATCCACCTTTAGTCCGAGTCACGAACGGCATACGTGTGCTATTTTTAATTTATTCGAAACATAAGAATAGCACCAGATGCAGGCGGCAGGTACCAAAACAGCCAGCATCATCTTGCAAATTACAACAACCGGAAAAATTTAAGAGTCACAACGCAAGTCAAAGACGCTGAGTCTCTTACTCAGCGAGTAACTTGCATTGTAACGTTTTAAATTTGGCTGGGTTATCCCAAAAACCACAGCTTGCCGTGACAGATGCTTGCACCGGCATCAGGAAGCCATACAAAAAACCAGCACGTGCTTGCATGGAAAAAAATCGTATGCGGGCACAAGTTGGTGCTTCGTATAGAAAAAATAGCACGTGATTTCTTAGAAGAGATTTGGCGTGAAATGAATACTGTGCGGAATGCTCTGTGCAGCTGTCGGGAATTTTTGCTCTAATCTGCGCTAAAACCATTATTGTGCGTTTACTTCGTTTCTATATAATTCCATGTTCAAAGTTGTTTATAAAAATACTGGCTGAATAGGCTGTATATTGGATATTGATCCTGTCCTATAAAATAAATTACTAGAGTATCAAAGGTTATTGCCACTTTCAAACTAGATACTCAATGATTGTTAAGTATTATTTGAGTTAATAATGAATTTGATCAAAAATATATATTTATTTATTCCTGGTTGAGCTTTTTGTATGTTATAAGTTTTGAAAGAAATTAAATCAATGTTTAAGTTTTTTTCTAAAATGATAAAAAATATAAAACATAGAGGCTATCAGATAAAACAGATATATAAAGGTAAATGTGATAAAAATGTGTCAGTAACAAGTAAACTTTAAAATATTCACCCTAATAAAGTTAATTAGACAATTTAGACACCTAAGTACCAGAGTTACCATCAAAATATAATGTATTTTATAAACAAAATAACTCATTATAGTACATTTCCAGTTTAATACAGCATCCAAATACAGTAATATTTAACACTGATTTGCAAAACTTATTATTCAAGTTGCAAATTTAAACTAAAGCACTTCATGTAAAAGTATCTCAGGTCAAGCAAATCGTGTGATGTTGAACTTACGGCCTGGTTGTGACGAGTTTCCCTACATTCCCCGTACCGCTATATCATTACTTTTTGCCCAAAAACTCGATCAGTGTTACCGGAACCGGCAATACGGTTCACAACTCATTACCGCACGTGACATTTAAAGGGACCACCTACTAGGATCCTCGTTTTGTAAAACATCATTGAGCATGTAAAAAAGCACTCCAGCGCTTTAGTTCACCAAAGTTACGTTAAGTTAGTCTATCAGCAGGACTGATTTAACTCTAATTGCTTACTAACTCGATATCTTTCGGAGGAGACCAAAATGTCACACAGCAGTGAACACTTTTTTAGCAGGCAACACTTTTTGTTATTCGTTAGCCCTTGACTAAAATCACACCTTGTGGTAAGTGATGAAGGAATCTAAGGTGGAACTACAAGTATCATCCTACTTCTAACAAGGGCTAATTTGTTAGAAATAGGATTAAATCCACACCCCTTGCGGTTTCTACAGAATGTCGTACCAGAACGCTAAACCGCTTGCCGGTCATTCTTTGTCTGTTAAGTTGTCACTGGCCATGGTCGAGGCCTCCTACCAGCCAGACCTGGACTAATATAGAAAAACTTAATCGTTCTAGTCGGGAATCGAATCCAGGACTTCCGTCTTACAAATCCATTGCACATACCACTGAGCCACGGAGGTAAGGTTTCCAAATATTTTTATCAGTTTGTTGAACGTTTTCCTTTAGCTTTTCAATATGGAAACTAAAAAGATGTACTTAGTCACCAAAAAAACTTGGAAGTAACTGAAAAAAAAACTACATATCAGTCCAAGCAACAGTGAGTGATATAACAGTGAGAAGCTCGTATTTCAATAACGGTAAACTCAATCGCGGTATGTATTGTATATTAATGCCATAGAAGGGATATATAAGGAAACTTGCCACTGATTTATAGAAGTATGTCATTCTCGCCGGCGTACGGGGAGTTTTAATAACCGTTTAATGGATTTTTATTGGAACAGTTATAGTACTAACTGCTTACAGCCTATTACTTAGTTGTTAGATCAAATGCCTAGATCGAATGCTTGTTTATAAATCGCTGATTACATCTTGTGGCATATAAATGTATTTGTTATACATTTCCCAAGAATGAATTCTTACAGTTATTATCGGAGTATCTCTGCGTGATCGAATCAGAAATGAGAAGAAACACCAAAGTGACAGACAAAGCTCAGCGAGTCACAGTACTGAAGTGGCAATGGGCGGGGCACGTGGTTCGCTGAAGGAAGTTCAGCGCCCACCTTCCTACAGCTCTTCAAAACAAGATGAAAAGGAAACACCATCACCTCGTGTTTTCTTTTTTTGTTATTGTCGTGTAAATATAAAGTATAAATAAATGAAATTAAAGATATCGTAAATGTTACAAATCTCTCTTCACGTTAGAAAGCAGCCTATCCGATCGAAGATCCCATTTATCACTAATCTTAAATCATGTATATCGGTTTTAGAGTTCGGTGTGGAAACGGAATCAGACAGACAGACTTTTTGACTGGTGGGAGGCTTTGGCCGTGACTAGTAACTATCCCCCACTGACAAAGACGTACCGAGAAGCTACTCGTATTTAGCGTTTCGGTATGATGTCGTGTAGAAACCGAAAAGGGTGTGGATTTCATCCTACACCTAACAAGTTAGCCTTTCAGCATACACTGCATCATCACTTACCATCAGATGTGATTGAAGTCAAGGGCTAATTTATAATTAATAAAAAAAACTTTTTGCATTAATATGAATAGGTATAAAAGGTAAAGTATCATTCATAAGTCGCAAAACAACAATTCTGCGCTATATTTACGCCGGTGTCGCCGTGCGCGTACGCCGGCGTATTCTTTTCTTTTTGGAATGCCTCTGCAGTCGGTAGTAGTGCAGCGTGACGTCACACCAGCTGCGCGACGTCGAAACACAAGCGATTCCTGTTTACTGTTAAACAACGATGTACTGTGTAAAGCCTCTCGTACATTTTCCTTGATCTGATATTTTTTAAATCCTTTTTTTAACATGCCCTACCGTAAACCGACGAACATGTATGAAAAGATTTATGAGAGTGGAAGAAGCTAAGGAAGTATGCGAGGACCGTGACAAATCGAAGGATGTAGTCTTACCTACACCTACGGGAATGAGGTGTGTTGTTATGTATGTATGCGTGTATGTACTAATATTATTTTGATCTTTAAGCTTAAAGCCTCTGGTAAGAGTTAACACGACTATAGCCTAGAGGGTGTGGATCAAAACCAAATTTTATAGGTCTTGAGGACGGTCCCTTAACAGTGTAAATTAAGGCGCCTAATTTTTAAACTGATAACTTCCATATATGGTAAGTATGTATATGTTTGCGCCAACCTCTGATCTGTTTGAATTTGCATCATACCAAATTGCGCAAGATAATAAATAAATAAATATTATAGGACAATTACACACACCTATAGTAATATAATAAAGAGGTAAAGTTTGTAAGTTTCTAAGTTTGTGAATAAAATTCTGTCGCGCGGACCGTGAAATTTGTTAAATTTAGGTTTATGTGCGTACGCTGCCTTAGATATTGGATATAATTGAAAACATTGTATGAAAACTTTATGCATCTTAAAAAGTTCTACAAAAAAGTCCGCGATAGCATATATCTATCTTTTATATTTTTGTGTAGTTTATATAACTTTTTGTGTTTTAAAAAATCATTTAATTCATATGCTTACGTTTACGTCATTATTTTTACAACTAAACTTAAATCCTTATCAAAATAAATTATTTAACAATCACAAGAATATTATAGAGATAAGATTTGCCCTTTACAGTATGTTAATTAGTTATAAAGTTTCGGAGATATTACAACATTTCTAAAAAGTGTGACTCTGTAATAAATCATTTAATTCATATGCTTAAGTTTACGTCACTGTTTATACAACTTAACTTAAATCCTTATAAAAATAAATTATTTAATAATCACAAGGATATTATCGAGATAAGATTTGCCTATTACAGTATGTTAATTAGTTATATAGTTTCGGATATATTACAAAATTTCTAAAAAATATGACGCTGCCGCTATATTGTCCAAATTAAGTTGATCTCTTCCGTGTTATGTTATACGTACTGAATAAGGGTCAACATATAATAAGGATAAGGAACTTCATTCCAAAAATGTCTCCCAGTGAATCAACTCTCTGATGAAACAATGTTGTGCGGATCGTGTACTGTAGATATACAATAGTTAGTATGCGCCAATAAATTAACAAGTATTGGAAGTTTTACCGTAATTATTCTTTATTACCTACTAGAAACACAAATTATAATTTCTCCGTTATAGAGTACCTTTACTAAAGGACGTCAGTCTTCATATAGTTTTTATTTATATACTTTTATTACGTACGTTTCTTGACTTCGCTTGCATTTTCTATACTTTATTTACAAGGTAAATAAAGTCTATACATAACTATGTTCTACAAACTCATAAATGAATATGCATCTATATAATTAAATAGAATGCCTCGTTGGTCCAGCCTATGTTATGTACGGACTACGATTCGACTCCTGGGTCAGGCTGTGAAATATTGAACTTAAATGGTTTTCAGTAAAAATTCAGTGAGGAAGTTGATGGTGTTAGCCTGTATTCCGAGAGCACCGAGAGTTAACCGTCAGTCCCACTTATCATTATTAAAGAGACAAAACATTATTGCCTTGAACTCGTCAATCCATATTGGAGCAGCATCGTGTTTGTTACTCTATACTACTGAGTCGTAATAAACTACTAAACAGATTTAAATTAAATTTGGCATAGATATAGTCTAGAGCCTGAGAAAGGCTATTTGGTGTCGAACTATCACAAAACATAATTTTTTGTGGATAGAGTCGCGGGTGTCCGCTTCGTATACCTATAAGGAAGGATGCTTGGACCCTATATAGGCTGTAAAATAGGCTAGTGGTAGCAATACGCCGTTACTTCAGCACCGGCATTCGAAACTGTACCAAAAAGTGGTTTATTCGGTAATGCATTCGACTTCGTGCACGCTTTACAATTTTTCGATTAATTATACCATGCAGCGGTCCCGTTACATTCCGTGCAGATGTGTGAAGCACGGGCAAAAATAAGTTCGATTCCAAATAATTTATAACACAAAAAATTAATTTATTCCAGTAGACCATACTACTACTATGGCCGTCGGTTTTGGTTGAGGAACATCATGAATCGAAATCGGAATCGGAATCTGAAAGCGGAATTTTTTGTATTTAAAAAAAAATATTTCTCCTCGCGAATGGGAGAAGCTTACGAAGCTGACTGCCAACCTTCGCTAGTCGGAGAGACTTTCAAAGAAGAAAAAGAAGACTATACTTTTAACAGGAGTGGACATAGACTGTCCACTTACATATTGATGCCTGATTTAGAAAGATGGTAAAACCCGTGCTTCGGAAATCTAGTTAAACTGTCGGAACTGGTCAATATGATTAACGTTTTAGTGTTTTTAATAGTAAAACCATCCTAGATCTACTTTATACAAGTACCTAACTCGTAATGCAGCTACTGGGCTAATGTAATGTACTAGAAGTGCTGCAGTACGATACAGATGATGTGACGACTACGATCGCTTTGTCAACAGTGTGACGAGAACGACTAAGAAGAAGAAGAAGGAATGCTCCAAATCCTACAAAGAAAGAGACTTGTCCTTGTAGGTCATTAAAGTATGCCCATGTTGATGAAGTCGAGCATGAAATGTAAGCGAAATATTTCATTAATTAATTAATTACTTTCATGTCCCTGCACCCACAACCAATTAATAAATTACCATTAAACGAACGATAAAAAACCGCACATATGTGGTATGCAAAGGTACAAAACTGGTTTCAATTATGAACACCTTTACGTAAACTTAGTGTTTTCATGCGAGTTTTATTTACAATTCGATATTTAAATTCTGCACTCGTATCATTATGATTTGCGATTCATTTGAGTTTTATTTACAATTCGATATTTAAATTCTGCACTTGTGTCATTATGATATTCGGTTTATTTCAGTTTTATTTACAATTCGATATTCAAATTTTGCACTTGTATCATAATCATACTCGATTAATATGACTTTTGTTTACAATTCAATATTTAAATTCTGCACTCGTATCATTATCTTATTTGATTCATGCTAGTTGTATTTACAATTCGATATTTATATTAAAAAATAAAAATAAATATAGGCCCACTACTGGGTCAAGCTTGTCTTCTTGTAGGAGAAAGGATTTGGAGTTCAGGCTCACCATACTGTCCATTAAGTAAAAGTAAAGTATATACAGGTAACTTATAAAATGAGTATATTATCAAACTTTCTGATAAAAATGACTTTCTGCCATAAAAATTGAATATATTAAATGAACATCAAAATCAAAATTACGAACAAACTTTTTCGTTTACAATATAAATAGAAATAAAAAAACGGAAAAGAGTTCATCACATCACTTAAAGTTTACTGTAAAATTACTTGATAGTTCTTTTATCTTTTAGATACTTCGCAACTTAATACATTTCGATTAAAAATTACCATGTCACAGATCCTTGTCATTTTGTAGTCAAGTCGAATGACAATGGCTATTAACTTAATTCGACTAAATTGAGTTACAAAATGCAAATTCGTTTAATATAATTATACGTTTATCGCCACTTTTAGCTTTTTTCATTTATTTTACAGATTTACGTTATAGATAAAATACAGAAGGTAATTTAATTAAATTAATAAAAAGCATAAATGTATTTTTCGAAGTTTTTTTTATTGTGTTCATTAATGGATGTTTAGCCCGTTAATTTTTTTAATGATAAATCATTAGTATCCCGAGTACAGAATACATACTTGCCACGGTCCTTGCATACTTCTTTAGCTTCTTCCTCTCTCATTAATCCTTTCATACAAGTTCGTTGGTTTAGGGTACTCTTGACCTGGCCATTATTAATGTCCTGAATTTGGTCCGCGATCATTCGTCTAGGTTTTTTAAATAGGCCCCAGCGTCACCTTTATTTGACTGTCCAAAGAATTGTGAACAAATTGACCGACGCAATTCCTGAAGATTCTATCTATATAGGAATCTTCAAGTCAAGAATGAATAGGCGCCTTCTAGGCAAGCGCGTTGCACCGTAGGCTGCATCTTCGCTAACCATTAGGTGTGATCGTAGCCAACCGCTAGCCTATACTGAATAAAAATAAGCCTCTGAATTCACCACGGGTGGATGGTGAAGAGGATTTAATGGAGAGTTCCTACATAGCCCGGTCACATCTGTGTCTTTGTAAGGGAATGTGTCTATCACATTGCATCACGAAAATTGTGACAGAGCGTGTAACAAGTAGAGCCTCCATCCCTGCAAATTGTTACGTTTGTTATAGGTGATGGGTTACCGCCTTACATAAGGAGAGCCATCTGCTTGTTCCATCATTACATAGTATAAAACAAAATCGCTTTTTTATGTTTGTCTGAATGTATGCTTTATTCTTTAAAACTACGCAACCGATTTTGATGCGGTTTTTTTATCAGATAGAGTGATTTAATAGGAAGGTTTATGTGTATAATACATGTATAATATAGTAGAGAAACATTGATAATTTTAGAGGTTTCTGGTGTAATGTCGTAAATTTACGCATTTCTGCGCTTACATTGCTAACGCTGGCTAAACGAGATATATCAAAATAATGTACTACAGTTTTGCATACCATAAAAAGGTCAACAAAAATGTCAACGATGGTACATGTCTATCTCTTAGGGATAACACAAAATAACGATTTTTTATCTTTTACTTTCAGCCAAAATTAATGGTTTAATTATGAAGCGATTTTAAGCAATACTGCATTAATCCTTATCCATTCAAGTATATTAAATACTTTGTGCATTCAATATAGATCACTATTGCCCTTTACAGCATGTTATTTAAGTGAATATTTTCCAAGATATATAAGATTCAAAATGCAGAGACATCGACGCGAGCAGGGGATCGCGCAAGACGTGCATTTTTTAATATACTTTAGTACCAGCATTGCAGCCGAAGCCGGGGCGGGTCGTTAGTAGTAATTTAAAAAACAAGAAGTCTTGAAGATACTCCCGTTGTAGGTTGTAGGGAAAACGATGTTTAAAGTACCTACTCATGTGTGCAGATTGGGTTATCTCATATAACAAATTTGGCATCTTTTAATAATATGCCAGATGTATTGTGTGTTCAAGTCAGTTACCTACGTGATCTTACACCAAGCAGATAGCATTAAAGCCATTTTGTAAACGACAACAATGAGAACCAGTAGGCAAACAAAACAAACAAACGGTTTAAAAACTCAAAAGAAAAGATCATTAATTCTTCCCAGCATCGCTACTTGACATCTGCTTTAACCCTTTAACGGCAAAAAATGGATTTTCGGAACAAAAAGTACCCAACCCTTACAATTTTCTGCTTGGTGTGTCAAAGGCCCGTTTAATCTTAGATGCTGCAGATGTCGTCTAAGAAAATACGGGATTTTAAATAAATAGCAAGAATAATATTATTAAACAAAATTGCTAAACATAGAGTGGGAGAATGGTATCTGTACCTAATTAATTTTTTGTTAAAGATATATGCAAGGTAAATTTCATAGGACTTTTTTGTATAGTTCGACTTTCTTTAGGTAGATCTGTATTTTAACAAGTACAAGTATTTGGTATGGTAAATTACTTATTTCTAGGAAAACCACTTTATTAATAAAAGTAAATGATAAGCTGTAATATTAACACGTACTGCGAAGTTGTCTTCTAAGATACGTAGTCAGCTTAAGATTAATTTTTTACCCGACTGCGTCAGAAGGAGGGTTATGTTTTTCGAGCGTATGTATGTATGTATGTCCATTTCTTCGGCACGCGCTACAGCCTAAACGGCTGAACGGATTTTGACATGTGAGGTGTCGTTGAATTTGTCAAAATTGTGGTGTGACATAGGCTATATAAATTTTCAAAATGGCGGCTGTAAATACTGGAAAAAAGTGGGGATGTGTGTATTTTTTTCTTTTATCTTAGCAATTGAAAGGTCGTAAAAGACCATTTCAAAAATATAAATATTGTATCATGATCATATTACTTTTTTAACAAAAAATGGCAAAAAGTGTACTAAGTGTACCGTCTCATTTCTATACCATAAACTAAAACTAAAAAGTCTCAAATAAAATTATTATTATAAAAACAAAAAACCCGACTGCTTATTCTTGTTTTTCTCTTTTAAGTTCATAACTTCTAAGCAGTCGGGTTTTTTGTTTTTATAATAATAATTTTCTATGAAAATTTTTCAATCATGCATTCAGCTCAGTGTAACAAAATGGTGAAATTATTCGGAATAACTAAATTTCACCAAGCTATCTGCTAGTTATAATTGAATATACCTAATTAAACCTGGGTCGGGTGGCAATACGTTAGAGTTTTTAATTCTTCTATGAAATTTTCAGTACATTCCAATCGTGTAGTCGGGAAGCTGGTGGTGTTACACCACGTTCGTCGGAGAGTACTTTAAGCCGTTGAAGTCACTATCACCAACGTGATCGTTAAAAAATGAATATTATCACCCTAAGCCCGCAAACCCGCATTGGAGTAGTGTGGTGGGTCTACTCTCTGGATCTCCACTCCTACAGGCAGAAGCCTGGCTTGTAGTGGCCTTTATTACTCAGATAATGATGATGATATAGTTTTTTGTCATTGCTGTCAAAATATGTCAAAACCCGCATAGTCGCGAGATAGATAAACCCACAGTCACAGAGGTGGTCCATGGCAAACGAACGCCATAAAACAGCGGGATCTACACCGTTAGTCACTTTTGACTCTATTAACATTGAAGTGTATTTTTGTTTTTAGAGTAATATTTGATAAATGCTACTAAGTACGTACGTAACAGCTAATGGTCTTATAGTGAAAAGTTTTGACTGAACCTTTAAATAGCTTTCTTGGACCAAGGACAGGATTCAGAAGGCAGTAATCCTTGAAACAGTGACCATTTAAAGGAGTTTCCTCATTCTGAAAACTGACTGCGTTTGGGCACTCAAAAGCTCTACAACTGGAAGAGAGAAAAATAACAAAAATTGTAATTAAAAATTAACTAGCAGACGACCGCAAGTTCGTCTGCGTGCTAAATAGTCTATTGCACCCTTCCAAAAACACCAAAAAACATGTACGTAACCATTTTTTAAGAAAGTGGGTATAGCAAGTTATCCTTAAAATATAGATATATGCCATCGCGGTCTTTTTGTAGTTCTAATAAAGAGAAATAGCTGGTCAAATAGATATTGCAGCGTTTGCGATAAAAGCTACCAGTTGGCTTAAAGGAGAATGCCAAATCCTAACCCACAAAGAAAACAAATTCTAAATATACTAAAAATATCCTATTATTATATAAATGTTTTACAATAAGTCATTTTTACTGTTGGACATCGGAATAAAATTCTGTTAAAAAAAGTAATTAAACTATTTCCTTTTAATTTACACTCTTTACGCATTTTTAAATATTTATTGTTGCACTGGGTTCTAGCCTTTTAAATCGTTTTTATTGTATTTTCATCAAAAGTGGGCTCTAAAACGCTAGTACCTAGAGTCGTTACGCCTGTTTAAAAATGTATTTAACGAAGCTTTGCGACTGTCATGTCATTGTGACAACTACCTATACGGCGTATAGGAAGTTGTTATACGGAAATAAACGATAACCAATGTTAGGCTTGTGTCGAATATTCAGAGTTCTAAAGCTTTTAAATGTAATTTATATTAAATAGTAAAAAAAAAAATACAATAAAATGATGCATTATTGTACAATGTGTTTTTATTAGTGGGTTAAAGTCCTATACATTGTCTGGCATTCTCCTTTCATCAATTTCTCCAACAGTTAACGTTATACACATACATACACCCACTTTAATTAAAACCTTAACAAATTGTTTACTAAAACCTTCCTCAGGAACCACTCTTATCTAATGGTAAAAACTGCATGACAGTCCGTCCGTCTTTGAGTTTATCGCGAACAGATAAACGCGTCGGTGGACTTTATTTAAATTAATATGCTTTTTATAAAATAAATAAATATTTAAATTTTTTTTATATTATAAAAATTCAATTTTTAAACGAAAGCTTGTAGCTCAAAGAGTACCAAATAATACCTGCGCTCTGGGAACGGCACCTGCCTTTCGCGCTGGCCGTGTTTTTTGTGGGCAAGGTGTTTGCTTTCATTTGAATTTGGGACATTAGAGCTACTCATGGAAATACATTTTACTTTATCAATTTAAGTGTTTTGATAAGCGATAGCAGCCAGCTTTGGTGCAGGGGGCATTTATTAACTTCTAATGATTTACTTGAGTTTAGAACCTTTCGAACGCTGGAAATGGCTTTGACGACTTCCGTGGCGCAGTGGTATGCGCGGTGGATTTATAAGACGGAGGTCCTGGGTTCGATTTCCGGCGGGGCAGATTGAGATTTTTCTTAATTTGTCTTGGTCTGGCTGGTGGGAGGTTTTCGCTGTGGCTAGTTACCACCCCACCGACAAAGACGTATCGCCAAGCGATTTAGCGTGCCAGTACGATGTCGTGTATAAATCGAAAGGGGTGTGGATTTTCGTCCCACTCCTAACAAGTTAGCCCGCTTCCATTTTAGACTGCATCATCACTTAACATCAGATGTGATAGCAGTCAAGGGCCAACTTGTAGTCGATAAAAAAAAAACGTATTAATATGCCTCGTTAAGGCTGTATGACTTCGGATGGATCGTGGGTTAGAGTTCTAGGTTGGGTTATAAAATGTAAAGTTATTAAAAAATACTCAATAACAAGCCCAAGGTTAGGTCGATGGGACTTTAGAGAGCACGTTAAGATTTTTCTAAAAAAACGTCTGACAGTGATTGTGATACCCTAGGCCCACCAATCCGCATTGGAGCAGCGTGGTGAATTATGTTCATTATCCCATCACCTATAATGATCCCTCATTAATAACAGGATAGGATAAGGCCTGTCCCTGTAGTGAGCCGATTCAATTTTGGGCTGATGCCACACTTGACTGACTTCGTACCACTTTTTTTAATCATTACTAGTTAGTCCTTGACTGCAATCATACTTGATGGTAAGTGATGATGCATTCTAAGATGGAAGCGGACTAACTTGTTAGGAGTATGATAGTAATATCCACACCCCTTCGGTATTCTACACGACATCACACACACAACATGGCAACACACTAATCGTACCATCCAAAATAGAAATTTCCATACAAAATTACAATTACTAATTCACAGGTTCTATATCTAGTCTCGTATAAGAGGGAGAGTAGGGAGGGAAGCATGGCCGCTTTGGCAATACTTTGCCGCTAATGCTGAGCTAAAAATTCTAATCACCAAGTGAACTTACCACCTAAAATAGAAATTTTCCCCACAAAAACACATTACCGATTCAAGACGAAAGAAATATTTAACGCAACGCGAAACCATTTGGAATTAACACATAAAACATCTACCTATAAGTGTATCGTTAACATGAACTTACGATACTTAGCGTCTACGTATTTCACTTTTAACACTTGCAAATAAAACATTTCACTTGTATAAAAGTGAAATGTTACAATACAATACAGTTGCAAGTGACACGCTGAAATTGTTTTTAAAGGTAGTTTTGTGTGTTTTGTGTTACATACTTGTATGAAGGCAATATGGCGTCAGGCAGGTGATCACCGCTGCAGCTGCGAACGCATCCAAGGTTAGGTACCGGGTAAGTGTACCGGTAGTGTTGCCATGTTGTGTGGCTAATTTAAATAAAACAAAATAATTATTGAAATGGATAAAACTGTCTGAGTTACTAGTGTATCAATCAAAAACCTATAATATAAAATATAGAAATTACAGTAAATAGGCATCTTCTAAGCAAGCTTATCCCACCTTAGACCATCACGTGAGATAGTCATCAAGCGAGAGCTTATATCTAAAAAAAACTCTGAGTCTTCCACCATAAAAACTTTTACCCAATTTAAAGAAAAGAAAAAATAATTATGCTGAAAAGTGTATTAAACTGCTGAGATTTGCATCATAGTTTGCACTCTGGTTTGTTGAATACTTGGTGTTTTTATTTTCATGAAAATAAAGAGGATAACATAGGGTGTTGGATGTTGATGATGGTGACCGGGACCGACGGCTTAACGTGCTATCCGAGGCAGGGGGGTGTATTACCACTAACTTCCCGACTTCGAGCTTGGAATAATTTGAAAGTTCCATAGAAGAGTTAAAAACTCAAAATTATTCCGACCCAGAATATAAACCTAGTTTCTCGTGATTGAAGCCACATAAGCCAGCCAATAGACCAACGAGGTACCAACAACAAGGTAGGACCAACGTCATTAAGAAAAATGATATTCAAGGCTCGATTATGCGAGTAGTTTCTTGAAATTGAATATTGCTGACCAATTTCTAACCGATTTGACTTTTTTTCTGTTTTAAAAGATTTATTGAAGTGAGATTTTTAGTTAGCTTACAGTCGATAATATAATATATGTTTTTATACCCAATATTCATGTTTGACATAACATGAATATTGGGTAGTCCAGCAAGTTCACGCCTGGCAACACTAAGTATCGGGCACCTATTCCCCGCGCACGGGTCATATCGACAAGTAGTGATGTGCTGTCTTATTTTATTTTTTTCATTTTGTCTTTTTTTTAAATAGCCGCAAAGTAATTTAATTTTATACCGCCAATTATGTCACGGACATGTTGCTTTGCTATCGTTTTATTAAAAACATTGGTGTCGTTATGTTGATATATCGATAGGTTAGTTAGCGACTCAGTTCAGTTATGTTCGCTAGGTGGCATAATGGTGGAAATTGAGCAATATAGTAAAATTATACGGTTATATAACGCGCTCTAACTGCTTATAGGTGAAGTTTAAACTCATTTACTTGGTGACGGTATAAATTATCGATGTTAAATGACAACGTGTGATAGTAATAACCAAAAAATACGCAATTAACGATGTATTGGGCTTTTTTATCAGGTATTCTGTGTTTGAATTCTAGTAGCCACTTTTAAGTAAAAATGTGTATGTTAATATTTTGGTGCACGTTTCACACATTTTACATCATTAACATTTTAGAAAAAATTAAGCTCCAAAAGCGGAAATAGTTGCATTATAAACAATTGTGTACAAACAAAATTATTACCACCTCTTCACTATACAAAAGTACAAAAAATAGAAATATAATAAATATATAAAAGTTTATTTGGAACAAATGCAATACCTACAGAAAAAACAAATGAAAATGATGATCCCACATAAGTTGTTAACTGTGTTGTAGATCGTTATATATATAGAAGGAAAGAATATATTATTTACTCAGTGTAAAAAATACTTTGCTTAAAAGATTATTGTAATCTATAAATAACCATATAAAGAAAGTTAATACTTAAATAGCGTTATCCATAAAACATTAAAATAAAAACGCCTATTTTGTCCGCTCTTCTCAGTAGGTACTTTCAGAACCGGTCTTAAAATCAGTACAAAAAATAAACTTGTAAACTATTCCTACTTGAAATAAACGAATTCAAATTTGAATTAGTAAATTCAAGACAGGCAACTGTTCGCACATCCCTACCTCGCTCCACGTGGTCAGTGCGCACGCGCCGATAGTGTCCCAAAGACAAACATTTGCCCGAGCCCCGAGCCCCGATCCCCGATCCCCGATCCCCTATGTCACGGGCTTATATTTAGCAAGTTGTATGGGTAAATAAATAGTTCACTATATTCACACCATAACTTGTTTGGTCACTGGACCAAACTATTTACACTATTCAGTCATCATTATTAACAATATTTGTTTTATTAAATATTATAATAATATAATTAATTTACATAGTTGTAGTAGTGGAGTCCGAAGGTGCTGGAACTGGCGACCGATTGGAAAGCGCAATGTGGCTCGATTCCCCTCCAGGTAGACAGACGACACTAAACGTGTCGCAGGGAACCGTTGGTCACTCAACAGCTCGGTATCTTTTTGCTTGAAAATTCGTACTAAAGGCTTATTCAGCAATGGCGAGATGATTAACAATTGACGGAAGTAGTTGATCCGCCTTATGGTAAGAGGAGCAGACGCAGAGCAACACAGCAAGAATAGGAGCACGGTTTACAAAGTGCCGCCCTATGTCCATCAGCCTCTTGTACCTGTAACTATACCAGCGTCCGTGTGCTTTAGAATGAATCACATAAATGCAATGAACACAGAAATAAGGCGATATAGCTAATATTCAATATATCCATTAAGACACGAGATCTTTTAACATCTACAACGTACCTTCAAGCCAATATTCAAGAGGCACCTTCAAGGCAAGTTTGAAGCGTTTGTAACGCTTACCGTAGGTTGAATCGGTTACAGCAACTGCAAGCCTATACAATAAATAAAATAATAAATTATAATAAATATAAATAATATTTAGATTTGCGAATAAAAAGGTTTTCTCATTCAATTGGTACTATACACAATGCATTCAAAAGACAATGCTAAACTTCCTTGACATAATTTCCAGTTTCTCTTTTCCCTCGTATTTTAAAAAGCGCTTTTATAATCGTTCTTCACACACACAAGAAACAAAGGTCTCCTTAATTAGACGTTGATTTACTGCCGTTACGAGCCCTTTCGTGTACCTATTATACTGCTCTGTAATTAAGTTTCTTACAATTTGCCACTGATTTTGCATAATGACCGTATGATTTTTTTTTTCATTTCCGTGTAGGTAATTCTGGTTTCCGCTCGTGGAAATGTCATTGTGAAAATTTCTGCTTCCGCGAATGTACAAGAAGGCAAGGTATTTGCTATTTTTCACTTACCTCTTTTCAATCGGTCTCTTTACGCTTGGAAATGTAGTTTCATTTATTTTAACTTAGTACATGTACCTATATATTTCTTTACAAAAATTTAAAAGTACACGAACGATATTTTTCTAAGTTGAACCCTTCATCAACCATGTAGGGATAAAAATTATCGCACATTTTAATTTTTTTAAAGTAAATCTCTCTCTCTGCAGTCGTTTCTTCATGACTGAAGATCGTGGTCCTGGTATGATCCAAGTCTCGAACGAGTCCACGCCTTCCATCTGCTCCTGTTGGTGGCCATCTTTGCTAGCGCATAGAATGACTGCTTGGACTCACTCAGCTGATCAGCCCATCGTGTTGGGGAACGGCCTCTAGCTCTTTTTCCGTCCGTGCTGCCCGTTATTATTAGCTTTTCCAAATTACTGTCTTCCCGCCTCATGATGTGTCCAAAATAAGCCAGAATCCGTTGATAGCAGATGGATCAAAGCCTGACCTTGATTCCGAGCTGCGACAGAATAGATGCGTTTGTGCGCTTAGCTGTCCAAGGTATTCTGAGCATGCGCCTCCAGCACCACATCTCGAACGCATCTATTCTTTGCCTTTCTCTTGCCTTTATGGTCCAAGTTTCAACTCCATACATAAAGATGGAGAAAATTAAGGCTCGGACAAGGCGACTCTTTGTCTTGATTGATATGCCTCGATTCCTCCAGATCTTATTCAGACGTGACATAGCGCTCTTTGCCATTGCTATGCGTCTCTTTATCTCTGGCGCACAGTTGCCGTCACTGCAAATCTGGGATCCGAGATAGACATATTCCTGTACGATATCAACAGATGGTATGATGTTGGTGTTGAGTAATTTCCCCGCCCGATCAACTATCATTAGTTTGGTCTTGCTTCTATTTACACTTAGCCCCAACTCCCGACTTTCTGCTTCCAGCTTTTGTAAGAGCTATTTCATGTCCTCCATTGATGTGGTAATGAGGACTGTATCGTCGGCGTACCTAAGATTGTTTATACGCTTCCCGCCTAAGGGAAAGCCTCCCTCCCAGTTTTCTACTACTTTGCGTATGATATATTCCCCATATACGTTGAATAGCATTGGCGAGAGAATACAACCTTGTCGTACGCCCTTCTTTGTAGTAAATACGTCAGAACAGTCGGTATCTAGCCGTACAAAGGATCGGTTGTTACCATAGAGGTTACGAATGAGACTGATCAGGTGTTCGGGTACTCCTATTTCCTCTAGCACTGACCACAATCTGCCCCACATTACACAATCGAACGCTTTGGAGTAGTCGATGAAACAGAACACAACAGGATTATTGAATTCCCTACTCTTTTCTATAATCTGACGGATATTTAGGATTTGTTCTCTAGTACCCTTTCCTTTTACAAACCCTGCCTGCTCTTCCGGTATCTGTCGATCAAGAAAAGATTTCAGACGTTTATTGATCACATACAGAAGGATCTTACTTGCATGCGATATTAATGCGATGGTCCTGTAATTGCCACAGTCTGTTGTGGATCCTTTTTTGTGGAGCGGTATAAAGATGGATTCGGTCCAATCTTGCGGCCAGTGTCCTGTTTTCCAAACAGCGTTGCAGATGTTCGTGATTATGTTAATGCCTGGGGCTCCTAGGATTTTTATAAGCTCTGCTGGAATAGCATCTTTGCCTGGAGACTTGCCTAGTTTTAAGGATTCCGTTGCTAATTGTACCTCTGACGGTAATATATCAGGTTCGAGCTCTTGACTAGTCCAACTTGATGTTATTTTATCGGAAGTCTCATTCTCATATAGATCACTACAGTATTGCTTCCAACGTTCCAGTACTAATTTGGATTCTGTCACCATATTTCCTCTTCCATCTTTAATCGCAGACGTCCTAATAGTGCGAGAACTCGTTAATTGTCTTAATTTCTAGTTTAAAGTAAATATTTAATCATAATTGTGTTGGGTTATTGTCAAACTACTTGACCAGACCATAATTATAGTAATCGCATTGTCGACCCGACCTAAAAGATGTTCTCACAATAAAATGATAAATGACCTCCAACTTATTAACATTAAACTTCTTTTTCTGATTGAATAATTGCCGTAGGCTCCACACAGTGGCGTCACCGTGAGGTTTGGGCAAGCGCAGAAGCATCGCCAGAGAGTGCTCGAAGGCGAGGAAAAATATAGAAAAAGGGCATAACAACTCTCTAAGAGCGTCTCCTGTGAGACTCAGACCTTGGCATAGTAAGACGTTCGGAAAGGGTGTGGGTGGTAACCTTCACTTCAAACGATGTACTTAAATAACCAAATCGGGTTAGTAATTTAAATATCGAGTATAGAAACGTAATGCAGATGGAACAAAAACCTCCTTTTGAAGCAGTTTAAAAAAACAACGCTAAACTGAGACTCGTTCCATAAACAAATCCTCCAGCCCATAAAGCACAGTATTAGTCACCCTGACCCGTGTAGGTCACTGGCTCACTGTAACATTTGTCTAAACTCACACACTATAATTAGAGTCGCCAGTCACAGAAACCAGTAAAAAATATATTTGAATATTTATCTTATCTTATGTTTTATCTAGCTCCGCCGAGATATTATAATTTGGGAGTTTGGCATTATATCTTTGGAATCACGTCATCTTTTTTAGGGTTCCATAATCGTAACGTATTATATTATTATGTTGAGTCAACGATAATTGTTTCTATAGTCGTTTTAGTCAATGGTCTTATAGCAAAAAGCTTTGACAAATATTTTAATAGTGTTTTTTTTTATAATTTTTATAAGCATTGTCAAACATTTTAAAAAGAAATGATTGTAAATAAAGAAGAGTTTTATTGCTCGAGTATGTACCAATACCTGATTCTTCGATAATTTAGCACTCTGATTTCAACTTTGGCACAATCTTTGTCATTTTATAAAAGCTAAAAGCCGCAGCAGCTCACGCTTTTACCATAGGAAAATAAGGTTGGCAACTACTAACAAAGGTATTGCAATAGGATAATAATAATATAACAGATGTGTTTCTTTATGGTCCTTAGAATGACCATGTCAATTACAGTTACTCCTCTATTTCAATTTAATTAACAAGCGAATAATATTAACTGCCTTTATTTCAGATTATATCGAGATTGTCTATCGACAACGGACGCCAATTATCATAGTTATGGCACATAAAACGTAGCAGAATATTTAAAAAAAGTAGATAAAAATAATGTCCGTAAAGGAAGCTGGAAGGAAAATATTTTTGTCTTTCGAAAATGATGCTTTTTTTGTTTTTAGGATGTTTTCATTTTTATTGTTGAGAATTATTTTCGTAAGACCTACCTACTAATCCTAATTAATTATAAGTCTAAATAAATGTCTCACTGTAGGACTGCCCACTTTTTACAATATTTCATATATTAACGATCACTTTAAGATGTTGACGAGAGTGGCCTAGACCGACGGCTTAACGTGCTTTCCAAGGCACAGAGGTGTAACACCTGACTTTGAGCTTAGAGTTGACAATTTTGTACGAAGTACAAGTTCAAAGACGTAACGCCAAACGATTCAGCGTTCCGATGTAGAAACCGAAAGGGACGTGGATTTCATCGTACTTCTTACAACTTAGCTCGCTTCCATCCTAGATTGCATTATCAATTCTCATCGGGTATGAGTTCAATCAAGGCCTAACTTGTAATTAATAAAAAAAATCACAGACAGGTTTACTAAAATTTTTTTAACAAAAAATAGAACCGACTCAAAACGCACTAAAAAGTGTAAACTAGTTTAGCTTTAATTTACTTAAGCATATCTATGAAGTCGGTGCCAGCTAAGTTTAAGAAACATTTATTTAACGTAGTAAAGCAGTTAGTGGGTTCTAGGTAACGTCTTTAAAGTAGAAACCTTGGTTGGCACCGAGCCATAGATTAGCTTAAGTAAATTAAAGCAACTAAATGACACTGCAATTATTTATATTTTTTTTTTTAGTTCGTTTTGAGTCGGTTCTATTTTTCGTTAAAAAATTTTATTTCTTACTTTTTATTAATTTATCGCCACGCACCGTACTCGTACTATACTGTCATAGTATATTATACGGCACTTGTAGCCAAAAAGCTACCGATACTTACACAAAAACCGAAATCGCTGCAAGTGTGTGCCTATAAAATTTGAAGAGTTCCTTCAATTTTCCCAGGATATCATGATCAGATCCTAACATGATGACAATGGGACCATATTGGAAGTGTGTCCTTTCTAATAAAAAAAGAGTGATCAAAATCGGAGAACTCAGTAAAAAGTTATGCGTGGTCATACATAAAAAAAATATATATAGGAATATATCGAAATGACAACTCAGTAAAAAGTTATGCGTGGTCATACGTTAAAAAAAATATATTGGTATATACGTGTTGAATTGAGAACCTCCTCCGTTTTTTTTCGTTGGTTAAAAAACATCAATTTGTTTTTTAAATTCTATTTATGTAGGTACTAGAAGTCGCCCGCGTAGTTCACGTTCCCGTAGAAATTTCAGGATAAAATGTGGCCTATGTGGGAGTCCAGGTTGTCAGCTAACTCCATACTAAAAGAGAATGCATGATCCTAATCCAGAAAGAACACAAATTGTAAATATACTAAAAATATCCTATTATTATATAAATGTTGTACAATAAGCCATTTTTACTGTTGGACTTCCGAATAAAATTCCGTTAAAAAAAGTAATTAAACTATTTCCTCTTAATTTACACTCTTTACCCATTTTTAAATCTTTATTGTTGCACTGGTTTCTAGCCTTTTAAATCGTTTTTATTGTATTTTCATCAAATGTGGGCTTTAAAAGGCTAGTATCCAGAACGCCTGTTAAGCCTATTTAAAAATGTGGAACAACAATACGGAAATGGACGATAACCAACGTTAGGCCCATGTCAAATACTCCTGAGTTCTAGAGCTTTTAAATGTAATTTATATTAAATAGTAAAAAAATGCAATAAAATGATGCATAATACATTGTTGTACAATATGTTTTTAATAGTGGGTTAAAGTCCTATACATTGTGTGGCATTCTCCTTTTATTGAAATCGCTCCAGCCGTTTAGACGTGAAGAAGTAACAAACACACACAGTAGTAGGATAAACAATACTATTTCTTGCTTAGCTGATTTAATGAAGGGTTTAAATTATCATTCGATAATATTAAATATTTAAACTTGTGACATTCAATTCTTGATATAACCGAATTTATTTTATTGCTTCTGATATCTGATTCCATTTTGCTCTGCAGATAATATTATGTGGATGTATAATTAATTACCACCAAATACAAGATGGCTTCGAGTAAAAAATTGTATATTTTAAGATGCAATGTTATAAGGAATGTCAGTTTGGGGCCACCCATTGCTGACATCAAAATTATTTCATAATTTTTGAATTTGACACGTAGTCATTTATGTGCGAATCTTTTTCTGGTGTTGTGTTTCATATTTAGAACATAATATCATTAGCAACTGTGATCTTTTTTATTAAGTTACCCCTTAACTGCAATCACGTAAGTAAGTGATAATGCAATCTTATATGGAAGCGGGCTAACTTGTTAACTTGTTTGTTGTAGAAGGGTAAAATCTAACACCCTTTTTGTGTTCTAGACGACATCGTACCGAAACGCTAAATAGCTTCGCGGTTCGTCTTCGTCGGTAGTGTGGTAACTAGCCACGGCCGAAAACTTAACCAAGCCGGGGATCGAACCCTGTCTTATAAATACACTGCGCATGCCACTGCACTACAGATGCCGTCATTTTTATATATCAAAGATTAGCAATTATATTTTCATAAAAGTTAAATTTAAACAGTTAAATTCTTTATATTTTAACTTGTAGCATCACAAATCCCTATTTATCTCTTAATATAACAGACTTGTTATTAATATTTTGGCACGCGTAGTATAATATAATTATAAATCCATTAACACTTTATCATACGAAAAAACAGCGGGATATCATCTATCAATATTATATGATGAATGTTCTTATTAATAATGAATTTTATTTGATTTAACAATTTTAATTCTTTACCAATACAGGAGCCAAACTCGATGTGGGATCTTTGTTAACAAACAGTTTAAAAATTAAGGTAGAATGTAATTTTATACTTAATAATAAAATACTTGCACTTGCTTACTTGACGGCATAAACAAGTAGCCAGGATAATCCACCAACAACTTTTTTTTTAATTCTTTTTTTTATCGATTACAAGTTGGCACTTGACTGTTATCACACCTGATGTTAAGTGATGATGCAATCTAAGATGGAAGCTGGCTAACTTGTTAGGAGTAGGATAAAATCCATACCCCTTTCGGTTTCTACACGACATAGTACCAGAACGCTAAATCGCTTGGCGGTACGTCTTTGTCGGTAGGGTAGTAACTAACCACGACGAAAGCCTCCCACCAGCCAGACCAAGACAAATTAAGAAAAATCTCAATCTGCCCCGCCGGGAATCGAACCCAGGACCTCCGTCTTATAAATCCACCGCGCTTACCACTGCACCACGGAGGTCGTCAGGAAAACTTACTCTTCAATTTGGCCTTGTAGATTTTAAGATACCTTACTATAAATAGTACCCAACGCCAGTTCTAGAAAATAAATAGCAGTGCATTGCTCTACTGGGTTTGAATAATTGTCACTGACAGGTAAGTATATATTGTAGCTGATATAGTGATAGTCGATCGATCAGTGTGCAGTGGACTCTCGTAATTGTATTGCTGGAGGGTCTTACCCTGAAGTGAGCCTTTAATAGGCTAATAATGATGATTGGATAAAATCGTTTATTTTGAAATGTCATGCTGGATTTGTAGTGACTCTACCACCGGCTTGGAAGGCATGTTCTGCTTGAAGAGTCAGCGAGGAACTTAACATATATAGAGCAGAAGTATGGTCTTGCCGAGAAGATTACTCTAAATCAATCTATTGTGTCTTTATTGACAAAATTCCTTTATAGTACACGTAAAGACAATACGTCATCGCATATTTGTATTGTTTGTTTGTGTACCTAACCGAATGTCGATTGTAGTGTGTGTTTACTAAACATCACATTCCAGGTTAGCCGCTCTATGACGTCATGTGACGTCACCATTTTGATTATTGAATAGTTAATTCAATAATAGATTTAAGAAGAAGGTTATACGTATTGTTTGTTAAATTATTATTATAAAAACAAAAAACCCGACTGCTTAGAAGTTAAGAACTGAAAAGAGAAAAACAAGAATCACTATATTTATATAAAATTTTAAATACTTTATGGTGCTACAGGCGTAGACAAAATACTTTACTACCTGGAAAATAAAAATCTACCTAAACTACGTTTGTCCCCGCCTGCAAAACCATAAAGTATTTAGAATTGTATATAGATATAGTGATCCTTGTTTTTCTCTTTTCAGCTCTTAACTTCTAAGCTGTCGGGTTTTTTGTTTTTATAATAATAATTTTATTTGAGACTTTTTAGTTTTAATTTGTGGTATAGTAATGAGACGGTACACTTTTTGACATTTTTTGTAAAAACAGTAACATAAACATGATATAATATTTATATTTTTGAAATGGTCTTTTTACGACCTTTCATTTGATACCCATATTGCTAAGATAAAAGAAAAAAATACACACATCCCCCCTTTTTCCCCCATTTACAACCGCCATTTTGAAAATTCATATAGTCTATTTCACTTCCACAATTTTGCCAAGGTCAACGACACCTCACATGTCAAAATCTGTTCAGCCGTTTAGGCTGTAGCGCGTGTCGAAGAAATGGGCATACATACATACATACGCTCGAAAAACATTACCCTCCTTCTGACGCAGTCAGGTAAAAATGTAGTTAAAAACAACAACGTCCTATCTGATGTATAGTAAAAACCATCATATACCTAACGTGTTACGAGTATAACAGAAATGTAGACATAAATAGAAAATAGATCGTAGCAAGTGGAGGGAGGTATCAAAATAAAATAAAACCTTGCTAGATCGATTTAACGCTCTCTAAACCCGCGGCATACAAAATTTCACGAAAATCGTTGGAGCCGTTTTTGAAATTCATATAATTATGTATACAAGAATTGATTGTTTTAAGGTTTTAGACATACTAGGACTATACTATTTAGGAAAATAAAAATCCTGGATTGAGAGATCCACAGTTTGCCCAGTAGAACTTAGTTCCTCCAGAATTTTTTAATAGAACTTAGTTCCTTTTTACTTGGTTTTTATATTTTTGATGAGAAGAAGAAGAAAAAAGTCAGTCTATACTTGTGGACCGTAAAAACTGTGTGATGACGTTCCCACGTATGACAAGTCCTAGGTTACGGAACTCGAACTTATGACCTTTTAATGTAGAAACCGGCTCTACTTCTTAACCGTGGAGCTATTGAGGCATTTATTTCTTTACTAAAGATTGACAGATAGTCAGAGACAGGTCCTTGATATACAATAAACAATTTTATGTAATAAAATTATCATATTAATGCTGTACAAATGAATGATTTTAAATGACCACCTATTACATTTTCTTGCCGGCTCTTCTCAGCAGGACCTGGTTTTCAAGTCAGTGGTAGAGTCACTACAAATAGTCTACTTGAAATAAACGTATTTGAATTTTGAAGTTAAGGACTGATCCCGTTTGGCCTCAACAGATGTTCCCTCTATTCACACATTTACATATATACCTACTAAATGTGTGGATTATATAACAAAGCAGCATTTTACCACATTAAAGTAATCCTTATCGCTCTAAAAATCAACACACGGTGATCATATAATAGTGTTATCATGGGCTACGACGGAACACAAATACAGACATCAATAACAACAGCTGCCTGTCAAAATAGCCTTTGTTCCGAATAAAGGTGTTTACACACAAAAGTGCTTTAATACAATGCAAGCTGACACTATCTTTTTATCGATTATTTTTTAGCTGTAATATCGATTTAAAAAGAAGATTAATTATTCGATGATCTATAAATTTAATGTTGGTCTTATTTTACAAAAGCTATGTACTAGTTTTATTAATACTCTTGATTGAGGGCGGGTTTAATAAAGCAATTCATCATCATTATTGTCAGCTGATGAACGTCCTTTGCTAGACATAGACTTTGAGCCAATTCATAACATTCCAATATAACTATAGTGGGAGTACCTAGGAGACTTCAAAGTGAATGATTTGAAGTGTCATTAGACATTTACTCGTTAGACTATTATTGTTTTTACCCACTTCTAACATAGTATGTATGACGGCCGAGTGGCGCAGTGGGTAGTGACCCAGTTTCTGCGTCCTAGGCTGTGGGTTCGATTCCCACATCTGGAAAATGTTTGTGTGATGAGCATGATGTTTTCCAGTGTCTGGGTGTTTATCTATATATTATAAGTATTTATGTATAATATATATATATAAAAATATTCATTGTCATAGTACCCATAACACAAGCTACTTACGCTTACTTTGGGGCTATATAGCGATGTGTGTAATTGTCCTATAATATTTATTTTTTATTTATGAGGAAAGGGAATATACTCGTAGGTCATATTTAAATGTAAGACAAATATTATTTTCTCCTTCGTAATTGCACATTTTAGATTCAACATTTCCAAATGTTGCGATTTCGGAGTGAAATGAAGAGAGTTTTCTGTGGGATTTGGGTGACTGTGTCGCTTAGATTTGTCGGCTTTTCGTGGAAAATAGCAAAGTAAATAAAAACTATTCTTATTATATTAAAAAAGGAATGGGCCACTGTGTGCTGTAATGTTCTGCACTGGGTAGCAATTGTGAACAGACATTGAAAAGGTTGTAGGGAGTCGCTAGATGTAGGCGGTTTGAGATCATAATGCCTGGAAGTTCTTACAGAAAGTAAGTATATATCTAAGTAAGTTTTTGGCTGGTGGAAGGCTTCGGTAGTGGCTAGTTACCATTCTACTGACAAATACGATACCTGTATATGATAATATAAATATCAGTATGATATCTTGTAGAAACCAAAAGGGATGTAGTTCATCCTACTCTTAACCCATTAAAACCACATAAAAACCTATTTAATGAGTTAAATAATAAAAAATAATGATATAAATAGCTTTCAATAGTTATAATATATACCCAACCATATTTGGATGTGGATCTCTAAAATATGCCAATATTAATATATTACGTGTTTAATGATCTACAAATTATTCATCATTTATGAACTTCTCGACAGACAAAATGCCATAAAGATAACAATCACTCCACGGAATATTGATATTATTGTATTGTTAACATATTTGTGAGGTTCTTAAAAAATGTGCGTTAAATTAATAATTTGTAGTAGGACAGCACGGTGGTACTCACTATCAGCCTATTAACGGCCCACTACAGGGCCAGGCCTCCCTCATAGGAGGGCGGATATCGAGCGTAGACCCACCACGCTGCTCCAATGCGAGTTGGCGTGATAATGTTTCATTTATTAACGATCACTATCAGATGTTGATGACAGTAACCGGGGCCGACGGCTTAAAGTGCTCACCGAGGCACGGGGGTGTGACACCACCAACTACCCTACTCCGGGCTTGGAATGTACTGAGAATTTCATCGAAGAATGAAAAACTCAGAATTATACCGTGACCCGACCCAGGAACCGAACCCAGGACCTCGTGATCGAAGCCAAGTGATCGTAACCACTAGACCAACGAGGCAGTCATACAGCCTCAACTGCCCAATAGTTACAGCATCGGACTCAAAAACGAAAAGTTTAGGATTTCTCTTCCTCGAATGGTTCTATTGATGTACTCACACATTTAGGATTTTCGTGTAGATAACAATGCAAGAAAATAGTTACTTGGTTCGGTTACGATTAATGACCAGGTTGAGTCGAATCAGGTTATAAAAGGGAGTAAATTAAATAATTCAATTCTTATGTTTTTCCTTTAAGAAAATTCTTAATAGCATGTTAGAGGTAGTTAGCTACCGTACCATTGAAAGCCGTCAGCCTCTTAAAGATTGTGTCTGTCTGCCGACAAACAGATTGTCAATTTATGCCAATAGAGTAATCGAGAATACTTGCTTTTGACATACGCATTGTTAGAGTGTTTTTTGCAATTTACACCCACTTCTGGTTGATCTAGTTATCATCGCTAACCTGTTACATCGAGATGCATTCCTGCTTATAAAATGTAGGCATTAGCTTAAACAATATAATATTTACTCTTCTAACGATCACTATCAGATGTAACCATAATCCGGCCGAGTGGCGCAGTCGGTAGTAATAGGTAGGTTCCATTCCCACATCTGGTAAATGTTTGTGTGATAAGCATGGATGTTTTCCAGTATCTGGGTGTTTATCTATATATTATAAGTATTTATGTATAATATATAGAAAAATATTAATCAGTTATCATAGCACCCATAACACAAGCTACTTTCGAGTATGCTTACTTTGGGGCTTATTTTTTTTATAATGACCAAGACAAGCGTTTAATGAGCCTTTCATAGCTCAAACCTGATAACGTTTATGGAAGAAAAAGAACTCAGCATTTCATTGTCTGACACAGGACTGGAACCCAGAACCTAATGACCCGAAGCTAAGTAGGCTAACCACTAGATCAAAGAGGCACGTTTGCACCAAAGGTAAGGAAATGTAGGCGTACGTACTGTACTCGTGCGAAGCTAAGGCAGATCGCTAATAAAATAAAATTAGATTCAAATATGTCCACAATCGCAGTGCACGTGAAAACTATTAAGATAAAGATCTGCGAATAGATACGGTTTGACTGATCGACGATATGTAAATTGTCGTTTATTTTGGAGTGTTCACACGCACCAACCTTGGCTTGGATCCTTGAGTCACTGTCATTAAAATATTTGACATCTTAGTTTAGAACTTTTTACCAAAACAATCACAGAGCCCGATCTTGCTTAGTCTAAGGCCTGTGTTCACCAACGTTTAACATACGCTAAACGTAAAATTTACTTTTCGAGCACTATGAATAAATGACCCTTAACCGGCGTACGGGTTTATTATAAATAGTAAATTTATAGTAAAGTTATGTTAACCGTTGGTTATGATAACCGAAATCTTGGTGCACATAGACCTAAATATTTTCGTGCACTATTGTTTAATTGACTAGATATTGATTCTGTTGAATTAAAGGGTTTATATTATACTAGAGTATGCCCGCGGTTATCCTGATATGGAAGCTATATTATTGTGAGGTTTCTTCAAAATCCATTCAATACTTTTAATTAGTAGATATTTATGATAACTTATATTATAAAGGCGAAAGTTTATATGTAAGTAATGATTGCTCGATCACGCAAAAACCACTGAACTGATTTTTATGAAATTTGACAATAATACAGCTTATACATTAGAACAGCACGCGGGTGAAACCGCAAGCGACCTCTAGTTGCATATGAATACAGCCTCTCTTGCGACTTTTCCGACGTCAACATGATTTGTTTACTTTTTACGATCAGTTAGTTTAAGTTAGTATAATAAGGAATCTTTCTAACTCTAAATTTGCGTTATTTACTCTAAGTATTACGGAACGTCAATGTCAGTATGTGATTGACTATTTTGACAATGACATACACAGTTAACATGATTTGTTTACTTTTTTCGATCTTTTGAAAAGGGTCCGGACAAAAATTAGTAAAACTTGTGAGATTTATGTTTAAGTTAGTATTATATATAATGGCACAAGGCTAAGTAAGTACAAGAAGTGTTCCTTTAACAGTACGTGCAGGGAAGGGGGTTATTCCCATAAAGCACGTCGTTAGCGCGCTCACTCGCCATGACGTGTAGGAAGTCGACGCTTATACTGGGACTGCAGGCTCACGAGTCTAACGGACATCCACGAGAAACACGAACAGTGTATTTGTACCTAAACCTGTATGTTTGTTTATCCTCATAAAATTCGTTTTTGGCTGATTTTAATAGGGTTTTTGGTTAAAAGTTTGTGACATTTTGTTTTGTTTTCTAACTGATTTTACAAAAGAGGACCCTTCTTTTCTAAAATCAGTTAGGCACTTAGTTAGGTTTAACCTGTATATCTGTTAATACTTTGAGCCGATTCCTATTTATTTGGAAACAGTTATATATTAGAATAGAGGACGCCCGCGGTGTCACCTGCATAGTTTTCGTCCCCGCGGAAATTTCGGGAAATGTGGCCTGTGTTATTTTGATATATCTAATATAAGCTATATTATTGTGAAGTAACTCTGTCTGTCTGTCTGTCTTGCTTTCACTCTACAACTACTGAACCGATTTAAATGAAATTTGGTACACAGTAAGTCTAAGTAAAAAATAACTGCGTTACTTTAGTTGCTTTAATTTATTTTAATAGCTTAAGCCTATTTCTTATGCAGTTGATTAGATATTAACAAATATACTTCAAAGTTTAGAAAAAATTAGGCCGAATATATTTCCACGAAACTTCACAAAAGATAGTATAATATAAGAATTAATTTCAAATAAAATTTTATCAAAAAATAACCCACGGAAAAGACAAGAAGTAGAAAATACTGCGACAATTATTGCTTTAATTTACTAATCATATCTGGGAAGTCGGTGCCAGCTAAAAATATTCTTTCTTTACAAAAACTACTGAATATATTTTTAAACTTTTCAATTTACTTACATATAAATAACAAATCTACATATTATACGAAATTACCACGGGAAGAAGAACTATGTGGGAAACCCCGAAAATAATATATATATTTACTAAAGTTATGTGTGAAAATATATATATATTACGTATATTTTATTTCTCTTAAAAAAATATTTACATTTTCACTTACAGAGAAATATGAAACTTATTCTAATTAAATTAAAACAATCTGCTTGAAACAAACGTTTTTTTTAAATTACTTTTCTATGAACTATTTATATATAGCCCGTGCGCGATAATTTTAGACTCGCCTGGAATGCAACCTTCCGCCCGCTTCTCCTGTAACTTTTTTAAAATTCACAATTTCTGGTGCGGAATTCGTACACAGTGTAGTCATTAATGGTAACACCACTGTGATAAAGAAATGTGCTTTCTTAGCTTATTTTTGAATATACTTAGTGTTATAATACTATTTCCAATTCAAACAGCCACATCGATTTAGTAGTTGCGGTGAGAAGGAGTACGAAACATACATAACAAACAAACATTCGCCTTTTTAATATTAGTGTGCGTAGGAAGTGTCCGATTCAGTCGTGAGCGCTTTCGGTCACGCCTGGCGCCAGTGCACGCTCCAAGACTCTCGCTAGTGTCAGCTTAGAGCAGCTTGCATCAAGTATCGTATAAACATATAACTAGTACTTTACTACCTTGCAGGTTCTGTATTTGTACCGTTCATGTTTTTTTATTGCCTCGTTGGTCTAGTGGTTAGCCTATGCGGTTTGATCACAAGATCCTGGGTTCGAATTCCGGGTTGAGTGTTATAATAATTCTTATTTAATTCTGAGTTTTTATACATTATTACATTCCAATATAGAGAGACGAATATCTTAGCATTCCATGGATTCACAGTGCGGGTGCCGGGTCCATCGCGTGGCTGAGAGAAAAACTCCGAACAGAGCCCGAGACTTGTGACACGGGTGTAGGTTTAAGGGTACCCTTAGTGACGCGCGTCAACACTCACCTCCTCTGTTCAAGTTATTCTCCCTGCCCAACCATATTCGGAAGGACCCTACTAGAGCTTTGGACACTCGTTCCAATATGGAGCTTACTGCACTTCTAGTAAGGCCAAGGTCTTTTAGCAGGTTGTAGAGAGACTTCGCTGGTATACCAGCGAAACTATATATAAACTAACCACATAGCCATTTTTGGTTAGTTCATTAGTAAGGTCATTACATTCCAAGCCAGGAGTCGAGAAGTTGATGGTGTTACACTACCGTATCGGAGAGCACGTTAAGAGAGTTTTGTTCACCATCATCAAAATCTGATCGTAAATAAATGAAAATTTATCACCCTAAACCCGCCAACCCGTATTGAAGCAGCAGGGTAGGTCTACCCTTTATATCCCCTCTCATATATAAGGCCCTATAGTGGGCCGTTAATTGGTTGATAACGATGATGATGATCAGCTGACGAACTTTGGGGTTCCAAGGTGGAATAGCAACCTTGCACCAGAATGCGCAGTGGGTAAGCAGGTAGAACCTACACTAGGTGGACTGGTGACATAAAGTGGATTACTGGGACGCAGGCGGCTTACTACTGTTGTGTTTGGAAGCGCCTACAATAGGCCTGAAGGTTTGTAGACTGACTGACCATTCGCTGATAATGTTGACGGCTCCTGTAGCGCAATGCGCGGAATGCGCGCTGTATTTATAAGAAGGAGGTCCTGGGTTCAATTCCCAGCTGGGCCGATTTAAATTTACTAAATCGGTTTAGGTCTGGTGGAAGGCTTCCACCGTGGCTAGACGACCTCCGTGGCGCAGTGGTATGCGCGGTGGATTTATAAGGCGGAGGTCCTGGGTTCGATTCCCGGCGGGCCAGATTGAGATTTTTCTTAATTTGTCTTGGTCTGGCTGGTGGGAGGCTTTCGCCGTGGTTAGTTACCACCCTACCGACAAAGACGTACCGCCAAGCGATTTAGCGTTCCGGTACGATGTCGCCTAGAAACCGATAGGGGTGTGGATTTTCATCCTACTCCTTACAAGTTCCATCTTAGATTGCATCATCACTTAACATCAGGTGTGATAGCAGTCAAGGGCCAACTTGTAGGCATTAAAAAAAAAAAAAAAATTACCTCCCTAACAGCAAAGACATACCGATAACGATTTAGCGTTCCAGTACGATGTCGTGTAGATACTTAAACAGATTTGGATTTGGTCTAACTCCGAACATCTTAGATTAAAATATCACTTACCATTAGGTGGTAGTTATGAGCTAATTTGTAATTAATAAAAATTTTGAATAAAAATAGAACCGACTCGAAACGCACTAAAAAGTAAAAAAAACTGTGTCATTTAGTAGCCAGGCCAGCCAAGTTTAAGGAACGTTTATTTAACGTAGTAAAGCAGTTTGTGGGTTCTAGGTAACGTCCATAAAGTAAAAACCTTGGCTGGCACCGAATAAAGCAACTAAATGACACAGTTATTTTTTGCTTTTTAGTGCGTTTTGAGTCGGTTCTATTTTTGGTTAAAAATTTTTATTTCTTATTTTTAAGTGATTTATCGCCATGTAACGTACTCGTACTATACTTATAGTATATTATACGGCACTAGTAGCCAAAAAGCTACCGATACCCAGACAAAAACCGAAATCCTCCAAATGCCTCCAAAATTTGAAGAGTTCCTTCAATTTCCCCAGGATATCATCATCAGATCCTAACATGATGACAATGGAACCACCTTGGAAGTATGTCCTTTCTAATAAAAAAAGAATTATCAAAATCGACAACAACTCTGTAAAAAGTTATGCATGGTCATACATAAAAAAAATATATACGTGTCGAATTGAGAACCTCCTCCGTTTTTTTTGTAGGTTAAAAAATGTATATTTTTTTGTAAAAATGTATACAAATACGTAATAAGATAATAAAATTTTATTTGAATTCCTATTACCTGTATTCTTCATTTAAACATCAAAACACCTTGTTTGATATGTTTCAAAAGTTGTTTATTTAGCCCACACTATTTATATCCCTTCCTATTAGAGCTATGGGCATCTATTAACATTATAGATTTATGTCGAATTATAAATTGACATATATTAATGATAATAATATGATCAGAGTTAACATCTTGCATTATGTATGTCTTTAAATTCGTATATATTTAAAAAATAAATTTATGTATCTCTTGCTATCTTATATAAATATACATATAATGAGTTGTGATACATAAATTTGATTTTAAAAGATAAGACGGACAATTTTAAAATTTTCCTGTAATTAAATTCACCTACTGATTCTATGGGAATGTAAACTAACTAGTTTTTTTTAAATATTGTATGACGGAAAAGCCAACTGCTTTTGTTATTTCTAAACAACGAATATCTATCTAATCGTCACTAAATTTTAATTTTGTGTACGTACACCCGAACCTATTCCAATGTATATAAATACATTTCCTCTACAATAGAATAATATAAGATACTTATTAGCGATAAGACTGCCAATTGTACACTAGTTTAAAATTGTTTTCTCTTTGTAATATTTTTTGATTTGGTAAAAATTAAAGAATACTCATTAATTCAAGACTAGTTCATGAGAAAATTGTGAAACAAATATACATATCGAAAACAAAATTAAAATAATAGTATAAACTAAATATTTATAAACTTCTTCGTGGTTTGATATCCACCTAAAAGAAATCACGTCTTCAAAAACGCTAAATAGCTTGGCGGTACCTCTATGCCGGTATGGTGGTTACTAACCATAGCCGAAGCCTCCCAACAGCCAGGAATCAAAGCTAGGACCTCCGTCTTAAAAATCCACCACGCTTACCGCTTCGCCGCGAAGACCATCAAAAACTATTGTTCAGAAGAGACACTGCTGTGGTTCCATTAAGAAGTATAACGCTTTCATAAAAACAAATGAAGACAGCCTCACTGACCTTCATGTCATCGAGCCTCCAAATTAATCTCTTTTTACTATCAAGGATCTATCAAAACAATGCAAATTAGGCTTTGAAACATAAGTTGTAGAATTTCGGGCCGACCTGACCGTTTATTAAACCAATTCGCCGTTTATAATCAAAACAAGCGTCGATAAACCGTAGACAACTAAATAAGCGCATGTCGTATTGATAATGGCAATCCACATTAAATCTGAAACGCTGTGCACTCACGGATACAAATTGCGTTTATAAACGCAATCAAATTGAAACTGATGTAAGATTTATTAGGTGTTTTCGGCCTTAGTTTTTTGCGGATATCAGATCGCCATAAAATTAGATATGATATAAAAATAGCGATTTATCAAGATGGCATTTGATTAAGAGTCGTAAAATAACATTTACGAAGGGATAATGATCATTAAACTATTACGATGGTGGTATTCTAAACACAACTGGCTCTATGGTCAAATGGTTAGCAATGGCGGAATGAGATCTTGGAGTACTGGATACGAGTGCTATAAAATAATTTTCTATTTAAAAATTTCTTTCTTTTCTTTTTATTTTTCTGATATCTTTATTCTGACATTTTGTATTAATATGATATTTTGAATTGTTCTGATACTTGTATTAATTTAACATTTTGCACTATTCTTTTGTACTTTGTTTATTTCCCGGGGGTCCTAGTTTCGATTCATAGCTTGGTCGATTTAAATTTTGGTCTAGGTCTAGCTGCTGAGAGGAATGGGCCTTGAATAGTTCTTAAAAGATGTATCACCAAGCGATTAAGCGTTCCGGCAAGATACTGTGAAGAAATCGAAAAGGGTTTAGATTTCATTCAACTCCTAACAAACTGTGGGTAAACAATTTTCAATAAAACTAAAAAAAAAATATTAATACGTCATCTTTAAAAATTGGAAAGCTTCATTCGTAATATAAGCCTTCAATGGTATTGTAACATCTTAAGTTCATGCCAAAAGATGGCGTTACAGGCCGTATACCTGGATATCAAGATCATAATATTCAACAATTTCGGTATCTACGTCAGTGGGATCGTGGCCTAGTGGTAAGGCGCTCTAAGTGCCCGGATTGCCAGAGAGACGCGGGTTCGAATCCCTTCTGTTCTGCAATTTTTGATATATTTATTCTTATTACTCCTAACAAGTTCGTCAACGTCCTTCTGTAATTGTATCATCACTTACCATTAAGTGTGTCTCGTAGTTCAGTGCTAACTTGTAGTTAATCTTTTTTTGCATTATGATGGCGTGTAGTGAGAAGGCGTGTCTTTCAAGTCCAGTTTATAGCCCCGTATTTTCATTCGCAACATATGTGCCCATATCGGCCGTTATTCTTCGCAATGGGTGTTATTATTGAACTGCGAGCCGCGCATTCCGGGGGAAATGCCTAGCGGTGCACATTTTATTATATGGGATTGTTTTCCCACGACTGCACTGTCCCGGCATCCTTCTAGGTTGAATTGGGTTGGGTTGCTTAGCGTGAACAGGGTTTTCGGTTAGGGTAAGCATTATTGTTTTTTATTTACCACAAGTTAACCTTTGACAGCAATCACACCTGCTGGTTAGTTATGATGCAATCTAAGATGAAAGCGGGTTAACTTGTTACAAGTAGGATATTATCCACACCATTTTGGTTTCTATTCGAAATCGTACCGGAACGCTAAATCGCTTGGCGTTACAAGTCTCAGCCGAGGCCTCCCACCAGCCAGACTTAGTTAAATTCAGTAAATCTAAATTGACCCTATCGGGAATCGAAACCAGGCTCTCCGTCTTGTAAAGGAGAATGCCAGACAATGTATAGAACTTTAACTCACTAATAAAAACATACAACAATGTATTATACATCATTTTTTTGCATTTTGTTTACTATTTAATATAAATTACAATTAAAAGCTCTAAGTATTTGACCCGAGCCTAACGTTGGTTATCGTCCATTTCCGTATTTTTGTTCCGTATAATTGTCACACTGACATGACAGTCGCAAAGTTTCAATAAATACATTTTTAAACAGGCTTACCGACTGTGGATTCTAGCCTTTTAGAGCCCACTGATGACGAAAATACAATAAAAACTATTATACGACTAGAGCCCAGTGCAACAATAAAGATTTAAAAATGCGTAAAGAGTGTAAATGAAAAGGAAATAGTTCAATTACTTTTTTTTAACAAAATTTTATTCCGATGTCCAACAGTAAAAATGACTTATTGTAAAACATTTATATAATAATTTATATATATAATTTTTTTTTGCATATTTACAATTTGTGTTCTTTCTGGGTTACGATCTAGCATTCTCCTTTACCGCGCATACCACTACGCCACCGATAATACTTTTTAACCAATATTAATTTTCTTTACCGATAATAATAGATAGCATTTAAGGTAGACAGTACATTTATGCACATATCAAGTGTAGGCCACTGCTACAGAGGAATATAGAGCTTGGTAACAACACTCAGTTCTAATGCAGACGACCTCCGTGGCGCAGTGGTATGCGCGTTGGCTTTATAAGGCGGAGGTTCTGGGTTCGATTCCCAGCGGGGCAGATTGAGATTTTTCTTAATTTGTCTTGGTCTGGCTGGTGAGAGGCTTTCGCCGTGGCTAGTTACCACCCTACCGACAAAGACGTACCGCCAAGCGATTTAGCGTTCAGATACGATGTCGTGTAAAAACCGATACGGGTGTGGATTTCATCCTACTCCTAACAAGTTAGCCCGCTTCCATCTTAGATTGCATCATCACTTAACATCAGGTGTGATAGCAGTCAAGAGCCAACTTGTAGTCATTAAAAAAAAAAGATTGGCGAGCTTTCAGTAAGTGACGACCTATATCAGATTTTAATGACGGCTTAACGTATTTTCCTAAGCACAGTCGTGTAACACCACCAACTTCCCAACTTCAGGCTGAGAAATTTTATCGAAAATATGTTATGAAAGAAAGGATCTATATCTTATAGCTGATCCTCCTTTTGACGGCCTGCATTGCACAGTGATATGCAGAGTGGATTTTTAGCCGGAGGTTCTGGGTTCAACTCCCGGTTGACTAAGATACGTCTGGCAGTTGGGAGGCTTCGGCCATGGTTACTTACCACTCTACTAATAAAGATGAACCTTCAAGCAATTTAGCGTTCCGGTACGATGTCGTGTAGAAACCGAAAGAGTAGACAAGTAGAAAAGAAAGAAAATTTCATCCTAATCTAGCAAGTTAGACGCTTTGATTGCTTTGTCACTTACCGTCAGGTGAGATAGCAGTCAAGGACTAACTTGTAATAATTGAAAAAAAAGCCTTTTAATCCCAAAAGGTCAGGGTTTGACACGCGGATAAGTTTGTTCTAATTATGTAGGTAAAAAAAAAACAAATTAAACTCGTACTACCCATAAAAAATAGAAACCTTCGAAAGTCTAGGCTAAAGAGCCTGACGAAACTTTGTACATAAACTATTATTTTTTATGATGTAACCATTTTTAACACGTAGTACTTTTTGATGATAAAACGCAAATAAACTTGAGATTTCTCTCTTTTAACCTCACAACAGATTATTAAACGTGGCTTTTATTTTTATTAAAACAAACCAAAGATAATATTATTGAGTGGGTTAAATTTTATATATAACCTTCTTCCTTGTACAAGGTTTATTGTGTTTAGCCTCAATAGTTCTACGGTTGAGAGGTCAGAGTTAAATCTGAAAGGTTTTGGATTTGAACCCTAGTATTGGGCTACTGTTGAATCCATTCCTGGCAAGGCTGCGTAATAACTTGGAGGGGAAAGGATTAGTCATATTTTTTTTATTTACTACAAGTTAGTCCTTGACTGCTGTCATACCTGATGTTAAGTGATGATGTAATCAAATCTAAGAAGGAAGCGGGCTTAACGTGATAGGATGAAATCCATACCCTTTTTGGTCTCTACACGATATCGTACCAGAACGATACATCGCTTGGCGGTACGTCTTTGTAACTAGCTACGGTCGAAACCTCCCACGAGCCAGACCCGGAAAATCGGCCTTGCCGGGAATAGAACCCGAGATTCCTGTCTCATAAATCCAACGCGCATACCACTGTGCCACGGAGGCCGTCAAATTGAATGAAGCAAGAGTAAAGATTGTGGCAAGTTGAAGGACGTGGTCTCCTACCCCTATAGGAATGAGGCGTGATAGAATGTATGTATTATTAGAAACATCATCAGAAGGGGTCAAAAGGCACAAAAAGAAAAGAACATTAATCATAACATCAACACGTTTTTATTACAAAACTTCCTTGAATCAAATCAAAATGAAACAATATGACGGTAATCACATAATTTACTTAACTAGCATTTACATTTTATTACACTTTAACTTTTAACAAAATTAACTGGCAGCATAACTGCACACAAAGAGAACACACAAAATAATGATTACTTCACTATTAGGGCTTTGCTTATATAACTGCCCGTAACCGTTACTTTTTGCTACAGTCTACCACAACGACACAAAACCGGCACCTCTATAGTCTATGGTTCGCAATGCTGCCAACAGTATGTAAAATAAAAAATCGTATATCTGCTTACGCATCTAAGGCATGCTGAACTCTTGTATGCGCAAGCTCTAAAAGTCATTAACTCGCAGGATATCGAGGTATTTATTACGTGTTTGTATTATCGACGTTCAAACAAAAGTTAGGTAGGTAAAGTCAGCAAGATAAACAGACGTGCATTGAACTTTAGCATCTCAGTTCGTGTATTTTGTACCGCTTTGTGTCAACTCGTATTTCAGAATGGAAAGAATTGTGTGGATAAACCGAATTGAAAATATGAAGAGCAAAATAAGAACATATAATAAGGTAAAAAAAATTGGTTGTCTGTAAATAGCTTTAATACACACACTCACTACTCAATTACTGTGGATGGTAGCATTTCCTTGGTTATTAAAATTTTTAATTTAAGACTATTTTTGTAAATATTAATTTCAATTAATAATATAATTTATTTTGATTTTATTTAATAAATATATAAATTTTAAATATATTAATTTTTAATTTAAAATTAATATATTTAATAAGAATATTTAATAGAATTCGAACCTGCTAAGATTCTGTTTCTTTGTCGCTCATGGCTGCGCTCTCGCTTGCACTTCAAGCCTTACATGGAACGCCTCAAAGCGAGGTAACGCATGAGTCATGTTTTTTCGTGCGTGCAGTCGGCTCTATCGAATTATAAGACGTTTTCACGTCAAAACTATGTACATGTGCGAATAGCTAAAATACACAGACGCATACATACACACACTCACTCACTCACTCACTTGCATGCACGCACGCTTCCTTGCATAAATTTTTAGCATAATCTGGTAGAGACTGACTTACTTGAGGGTCCAGGGTGTGGATAATATTGTAAAAGATTTTGAGAAAAAATAAAGAAGAAATAAATATTGACGAACAATCTTTAAATTGAAAAACTCCATTGTAATACGAGCATTCAATAGTATTGTAACATGCTAAGTTCATACTAATTGGCATTACAGGCCTTATACCTGGAAGTACACAAAACAGTATATCCATAATTTCGGCACCGATGGTAGTCCGATGCCGTAGCGCAGCGGTAGGGTGATTATGCCCAGATTGCCAAAGAGTTGCAGGTTCGCATTCCGTCCGCTTTGCAAGTTTTGATATTATGCTAATTTTCAAATAGAAATTATCCCAAAGTAACACTATTCAATAAAAATTTAAAGAACCTGTGTTAAAGTTTGGCAGTTCTTTGAAAATTCCTAATTTGTAGTTGATAATATGATGATTGATGATCAATATACTATATTGTTCTAATATTATTGCAATATTAAATCTTTACAGATCTTTAAAACTGCCTAATTTAAAGTTAATCCTTAACAAAATACTATATTACAATTATGCCATACATTTCTTTTTGATAATTTGATAAATTATATAAAGGTAACGTTACCTACTAAATGAAATGTTACTCGAAGTATTTTTGATTTTTATAATGTGATATTAAATCAAACAAGTAAGTTATTGATTTCACCTATATAGAAAATATAAAATATGTAAATATAGCATTGTAAATGAATGCATATCTCTGATACCAAGTCAAAGCATAAGTTATTTCAGAGCAATTATATGAAAAACAACCTACAAAACCTAAACCATAATTACAGAATATTCATAAAATACCTGCGTAAAAATTAATGCAGCTATAAAAATAATTCTATCATTGTTTCAAATAACTAATTTTATAATTCCTTATTTCTCGTAAAACCTATAAAAACTTTACTAGTGCAATTAATATTCATAAACCACGGAGTTTTATTAAACTACACTGATTGAATAGCGTTGTACCTACCACCTTACTGACGGGAACTGGAAGAAATTATGTTTGTATAAGATTATTCAAAGCAAAAAGAACTAAGTCTGCAACAATAGAAAACTACTGTGGTATGCGAGGTGGATTTATAAGACGGAAGTCCTGGGTTCGATTCCCGGCAGGGTTGAGTGAGATTTTCTGAATCGGATCTGGTATGGCGGAAGCCTCGCCGTGGCTAGTTAAGCATCTAACCGACAAAGACATACCGCCAAGCGAATTAGTGTTCCGGTACGATGTCACTTAGAAAGCGACGGGGTGTGGATATTATCCAGCTCCTAGCAAGTTATCCCGCTTCCCTTTTAAATTATCATCATCATTTACCATCAGGTGTAATTGCTGTCAAGGGTTAACTTGTAATGAATAAAAAAAAAACTAAAATACTTCTTGTACTTTTTGTGGACCTAATGCAGCCATACCTACTGTTGGCGGTAAAAATAAGCATTTTTTTTTTACGTAATGTATTGTTAAGTGATAATGCAGTCGGCAAACTGGAGTCAAACTGCATCTAATAGCAGACATACCGAACGTCTTTGTCGGTAGGGTGGTAACAGCACTGCGTTGGCGGTAAAAATAAGCATATAATTAATATCAGCCTATTAACGACCCACTACAGGTACAAGCCTACCTCATAGGAGAGAGATATGGAGCGTGGATCCCCCACGTTGCTCCAATGCGGGTAGACGGGGCGATAATGTTTCATTCATTAACGATCACTATTAGATGTTGATGAGTGTCCGGGACCGTGCCAACGTGCTCTCCGAGGCACGGAGGTGTATCACCACCCTATCAAGAATGAAAAACTTAGAATTATTCTGCGGTCCGACTCAGGATTCGAACCAAGAACCTCGTTATCAATGCCACATAAGCCACCCACTAGAAAAACGCGGCAGTCTGTCACATACTACTATTATTAAATGGCTGAAATTCATGTCACTGTTGTCGGAATGTGCCCGACTAGTTTCTAACCCATATGGAGTCCTTAGTCATGAGTTTGCTTGTTTATGTAAAACGGCGTTAAGCAAACTGCTTGCGTTCATATTTTAGCGTCAGTTCTGGGATCGAACGATTATCACTGATAGATATATTGTAGCCAATAGACCTGATATAGTGATAATTGATCTATCAATTTGATATTACTGTTCCACATGACGATAATCTGGTGAAAACTAAAAAGGAAAAAGTATCAAAATACTTGAACTTTGCTCTTGAGATTACCGTCATGTGGAATGTTGATTCAACAATGATTGTTCCTATAGTCGTTACAGTCTTATAGCGAAAAGCTTTGACCAACATCTTAAAAAGCTTTCGCTTAGTTGTTGGATCAAGGGTCGGATACAGAAGGCAGAAATTCCTAAAATGCCGCGTATTGTAAGGAAGTTCCTCACTCTGGAGCCCTGATCATCGGTTGGGCCCCCGGGCCCCGCAGCAGGCGGAATGGATTTTTTTATAAATTTTAAGGATTTTTATGGGAAATACTCGCGAAAGTTTAAATTGTAAGTAATAAATGATTATTGAATGTAGAATGAAACAAAGCATCATTAAATCATTCAAAAGCATGTCCACGTAATCTTTCGGTATCATCCGCGGTGAACTTTAACCGATCGGTTGCGAACAATAGATCCGGTACCGCATTCTATAACCCGTGTTCTATTTTTGCATCCCACTGTACAGTCGGTACACTTTGCACACGAATTTTTGCATGACTAAAGTTTATCATCGTTTCTTGAAATTTTACTCTGTGGTTAGTGATTAATATAATAATATAAAAAATAATAAGAAGAAAAGAATTGGAAATAACATATAGGTAGTGACGGCTAGACAAATGATACTTTGTCCGATTGAGACTAGTTTCAGATCATCTGGCGTTGGTCCAGTGACTAACCTGGGCTATTTTCATGTTTATAAGCCAATACTTCGCAGGGTATTTAAGGAACATAAAATTACATAAAGTGGTGTGTCCATTCATTTCATGATCATTGACACGTCAAGACATTGACCTTTTCCAGGTATATCCAAACACATCGTTCCTGAACCTCCTGTGGTCAGGGACTCTCTGCGACTTTTTACGGTGTCAGTCCACCTAGAAGGGGTCGAGCAGACCTGGACCAATTTAGAATGTCCTAGCCTACTCCAATTCATACACTTTTCCTTAAATATAATTGGTTGTCTGGAAGAGATCGCTCATTAGTAATATCTTAATCAGCCAAGCTGGGAATAAACCCGAGACCTCCGTCTTATAAATCCACCACGTATATTACTGCGCCACGGAGGCCTTCAGCTATTCTTTCTTCCAGTTATCCTATTCTTTGTTTCAGCAATATTTCTGTCAGATTTAGCGTCGCTCATTCGGATCTTACGTAGGTAATATTTAAAAATTGTAAATTAATAAATAACATTTAAATATGTCATAACTTATATTAGTAGTAGTAATCTATAATAATTCAAATAAATTATAACATGATTTCGGACAAAAAGCCATTGAAACCATTGAATAAAAAAATAATTTATACTAAACCTACAAATATCGAAAAAATATTATGTTAATCGATTATCAATCATCATAAATTCGATGATCCAATTTTATTAAATCATTATAACTCAATTATAACTAAATACCTACATCGAATATGTTTGATATCGAACTGCTCTGAAAAGGCTTGATCGATTTTTATGTAGTTAGGTTTGAAAATAGGTCATAAGCTATTTTTACACTGCTAGGTTATATGGGTTGTTTTTGACTTTTTTTTAATTTAATACAAATTTTAATTTTAATTTAATTTAAACATTTTTATTGCAAAAAATAAAGAAACAATGGTACAATACAAAATTAAACGCAAAAGGCGACCTTATCACTAGAAGTGATCTCTTCCAGGTAACCTAGATAAACGGACCTTTACACTTAAAAGACGGGGAATTGCAATAAAAACAAGATAAATTAATATACACTCGAAAAGTACAGTAATAGATGATAATTATTTATACAAATAAAAATACAAATACGTACATGTATAAATATGATATATTATATATAACACTAATAAATATATACATAAATATATATACATATATACACAATATAAATATATATTTGTACACGAAATAAATAAATTACAATAATAGATAGTGCTGTCTAACTCTGTTTTTAAATATTGTTAACGTCTTTGACCCTCTTATGTCATCAGGGAGTGCGTTCCAAAGAGAGATTGCTTTACAAAGTTGATTATAAAAAAAATTAATTAAATAATCTATAATCCTTACTAATATTATAAAGGCAAAAGTTTGTATGTATGGATGGATGTTTGTTACTCTTTCACGCAAAAACTACTGAATGGATTTTGATGAAACTTCACAAAAATATAGCTCACATATCAGAATAACACATAGACTACATTTTATCCCGAAATTACCACGGGAAAGAGACCTATGCGGGTGAAACCGCGGGCCACCTGTAGTATACTATAAAAAATAAGTAGCACTAACCCTTATTTATCTTATACTTATACAAGTCTTATCTACATCTTTTAGTAATTTGTACATAGCTAATTGTAAATAAATATTCTTTATACATTTTATAGAAGTTAATTTCCTCAGTAAAATGGATATATTAATCGCTTTACGACTCTACTGCAAACAAATTATATAAACATCGTATAAAATTTGTGTCCGCATCTGCCTGACCGGAATCGAACCCGCTACCCGGGTCGATGCGTTTCACCTGTCGCCTGATTTATAATTAGATTTTTTCGACAAACCTCTTTAGTGTCGCGATGAAAAGATACACTTCGAAATTCGAAAATTTTAAAAGTTTTTACTTTCAATACTTGTTTAAAATAAATAATTTTATGTAACAATATTGTAAAAATTAATGATTTTAAAAGAGCAACTGTTGAGTTTCTTGCCGGCTCTTCTCAACCTGGAGGACCTGCCTTCCGAGCCGGTGGTAGAGTCACTACAAATAGTCTAATTTGACTTTTCAAAAGTGCTTATAATTAGCCTACTTGAAATAAATGATTTGAATTTGTTATTTTTGAAAAACATTGACCTGAACTCGTTGGTTCAGTAGTTAAACTATGTGGCTTTGGATAGTGAGTTTCAGGATTCAAGTTTTAGGTCAAGATTTAAAACATTGAGATAGTCCAGGATGCGGATTTCGATGTTCTAGTGCTTTAGCCCTAGAGAGCTAACCTTCCTATATACCCCTTTAAAGCTAACCATTCGTCGTATTGACGAGCAATATTTAAAGTATATAAATTTATAAAACGATACATATATCTGAACTTTTTAATATTTGATTACGTTAAACATGTATTATTCTATTGAATAAAACAGTATTTTTCGATATTTTAACAAAAGTATTTATTTTGTTCCTTATAATTGACAACAAAAAATCCCTTCTGTTCTTGGACAAATATTAATTATAAGAGTCTCATTTTATTAGAAAAAATATAAAACCGAAAATTTTAAAGCGTTTTTGTAGTAAAAGTCAACTTTGTGTTCACCACAAAATGCAGTGTTGTATTTTATGGTGAACACAATGTATATACGCAATATATCCTTTTCTGTGGGGACTAATATCACAAATTTGACTTCTTCTGCTGTTTGTAGCTTTAGTTGATACAAGACTGGTTGACCAGTGACTTTCACTTTCACCTTGACTTTCATCACTCTTCAATTCTTCCACTTTCAAGATATCTTTATTTTATTTTTCACGTGTGGGCATAGTAACCATCTCCAGCCGGCCATGCAGTTTCTTTAGAAATATATTCTACATCCGGTATATTTCTTAGCGTACGCGTTGGTCTTCTGGCGACATCTACTAATATTTATTGCAGCTACTCTATTTGAAACAACACTCCCTTCCTGGTCGACCAAACATGACAACTTCGACTTCGGATATTGCTTAGTGAGAAAATTAAAATACTCGAGTTAATATCTGAGTTTTTCACCGAAGACGAAGGTGAAGAACGATTTTGGTGGTATGGAAAACTTTCTTCATTATCAGAAAGCTCATATTGAGTATCGCTTTCTACTTCATGCCCTTCTAAGTTATCTTCTGTTTAGAGCTTCCATTATTCTCCCTAGTATCAGTCCACAATGTGGACACCTGCGCTATTCCGATATCTCCCTCTTTTAATAAATTCATCTGGCAGGAATCATTATCGGTAAAAACCGAAAAAAAGTACATACGTTAGTTGCAGTATATACACAAAAGCTAACCATTCGTCAAAACGACGAATATTTTTGTAATATATCTGTAAATCATGTACGGCGAACACTAGGTTGACTAGAGTTGGCAAAGCAATCAGCGCGCGCAAAGACAAGAGAATAAGATATTTCTATTTCGTGTTCGTCAATTTGACGAAGGTTAGCTCTCTAGGGTTAGGAACATGGCTTCGAAAATGAGAGGTCCTAGGTTCGGTAGGTCAGGCTATAACACATTAAGATTTTCTTTCTTTAATGAAATTTTCAGTTGAAGTCTTATTATTTATATTATTTCTTTTTTCTTTACAAGTTATTCCTTGACTGCAATCACACCGGATGGTAAGTGATGATGCAATCTAAGATGGAAGCGGGCTAACTTGTTAGGCGTTGGATAATATCCAAACCTCTTTGGTTTCTACAGGACATCGTACCGGAACGCTAAATCGCTTGGCAGTACGACTTTGTCAGTAGGGTGATAACTAGATATGGCTGAAAACCTCCTCCAGCCAGACCAATGGACCAATTCAGAAAATCTCAATTGGGGATCGAACCCAGGACCTCCGCCTTATAAATTCACCGCACGTACCACTGTGCCACAGAGGCTGTCAAAAGTCTATCTAAACGCTGAAATCGATCTCACACGTTAAACCTTTAGCAGTGGAATTAAACAGCACCTATTTCTGTTACTAAAAAATTTTTAAAACCTAAATAATTCATAGCTGATGAAATAGAATCCATGACCTTTTGATCTAAAACTGCAAGGGCTAACCACTGGACCGAGGCAGTTAACAGTAGCACTATAACCTCTGGTTACCCCATTTTGGTGTAACTTTTCAGAGCTATAATATTCGTGTTGCGATGCAGGTTCACATCACAATTGACCATTAAGTTAGTTAATTAAACTAAGCGAATGATCTCAGGGAATTAATCGTAGATGTGTGTGCAAGATAGCTGGTAACTTTAAATGCTTTTTAGGGTTCCCTTTATTACAGTTAAACCAATCTAAAAACTTCAAAAAACGAAATTATTTCTTCCATTATTGTATATATTGATGTGTGGCCGCGATTCTCTTAAAAACTATTTATCGGATTTGATGGGATTTTTGGTATTTAAATGCATACTGCGTAGGTAAAAATATATTTGTAGGTATGTAAGATTTTTTGTGTATAGGATTATTACGTATACGATTTTCTTAAAAAGACTTATCAGATTGTATGAAGTTATTTAAAATCATACTGCGCAGAGAAATTGTTATATTTTGAGTGTGGTTCATCTACTTATCACGAAATAAATAATCCCAATAAAATCGAAAATAACAAAAAACAATTTAAAACTTTTTGTAATGCGCATAGTAGGTACTTCATTAAGTAAGGCCATTTTGCGTAAGGTTTTTATCTCAGCTATGCTTATTTCTGACGCTAAGTGATGAAAAATAAATGTCGGTGCCAGCCAAGTTTACGAAGCATTAATTTTACGTAGTAAAGCATTTTGTGGGTTCTATGTAATGTTCCTAAAGTAGAAACCTTGGCTGGCACCGACTCCTAGATATGCTTAAGAAAATTAAAGCAACTAAATGACACAGTTATTTTTTAATTTTTAGTGCGTTTTGAGTCGGTTCTGTTTTTTTGTTAAAAATTTGTAAATACTGTCATAGTATATTATATGACACTAGTAGCCAAAAAGCTACCGATACCGAGACAAATTCCGAAATCGCTGTAAGGGTGCCTCCGAAATTTGAAGAGTTCCTTCAATTTCCCCAGGATATCATCATCAGATCCTAACATGACCATGATGACAAATAGGACCACTTTGGAAGTACGTCCTTTCTAATAAAAAAAGAATTATCAAAATCGGACCACTCTGTAAAAAGTTGTGCCTCCTCGTCCTTTTCGTCGGTTAATAATAGATAAATAAATTATAGATGTTACGGACAGGAGCTACATGCCCCACGCGGCGTCAGCGATGACTAACTGTGATTGGTCGTCCGCTGACGCCCCCTACTCCCCGCACGCCCCTCAGCCCCCGCGACCGCCCCTCTCCCGCTCGGCACACTTGATCCCAGTGCCGGGCGGGAGAATTGCATAAATACCGGCTCCCGAGCTACCGCAAATCACTTCCGTTAGAACTCCCGTGCGATCAAGAACCCTAGCGTGAAGTAACAAGAACCTGAACCAGCAAGATCCCTCAAGAACTCCGAACCCCTGAACTTCCGCTACGACAGTTGAACTACCAAGGACCCTGGAACCCCTGAAGTAGTGTGAAGTGAGAAGAACCTGAACCAGCAAGAACCCCGAACCCTGAAACTCAACATTATTATTGTGAACCCTGACCCTTGGAAATAGCGACCCCAAATAAATACAGTCCACTTGATCGACGGAGGGTTATTATTAAATCCCTCCCCAACATCTTTGGTCCTTCGAGCCGGATCTCTGAACCGTGAAGAAACAAATACTGATCCCTCAAGACCCGAACACTCAAGACCCGAACACACAGAAAACGAACACGCAAGATCCGAACACACTGAACAAGCACACTTCAAGATCCCTACGCGTCAAGATGGTGCTGTCTACGATTCAAGACACACAAATCAGAGATGTACGTTACGAGGCTTTTGCGTTGCACGAACCGAACCTCCGCGCGCTGAACCTGCCTCGTCCCGTGCAGCTTCGATTTGTGGAATCGTTGGGCTCCACAAGTAGCGTACCATCTCGGCAAGAACCGGAAGAGAACGCTCAAACACTTCGTGCGCGATCACCTACGCACTCGCAATGCTCCGGTATGAGCAAGGCCGAACGCATCAAGAAGGCCAAATACGAAGCGGCAGTACGTATTGCCGCTATCAGGAAACAGCAGATCCAGCTGGTTGAAGAGCTGCTGCAAAAGAAAATGGAACTAGAAGATATGCGCTCTGCAGAGCTGTGCAACACAAAAAACACACGAAGCTCTACAGCGCCGCGCAATACAAGTTTTCGCGAAGCGGCTTATTTACGTCACGCAGAACCTGCAGTTGAGCAACGATTCACCCAAGTCTCTCCTGCGTGTGACGCTGAACCGTCTAACACTGTCAGAGTCTGTCTTCGATCCTCTGATCAAAGTGAACCCCGATACGAGCAGGCTATCTTCGATTCGTGGGGTCAGAAGTCGAGCATCTCACGAGTTTTGTCGAAGATTCCCGACGTGACTCAAGAAAAAGACGAACCAACGCCTATGCATTTGGCTATGAAAACGGCAACGGAACATAGCATAGCTGTTTATTACGAAGAGCAAGATTCTGCACGAGGGGAGCGGTCCGTTTATTTTCCTCCTACGCGTGACACTAGACCGCTTTACTTTAGTACAACTATTATTCGATGTCCCGAACAAGACGAGCTCCGACACGGCAAAGCAGAGTTTACTTCGTCGGGTCAGAAGTCGAGTATCTCTCGAGTTTTATCGAAGATCCCCGACGTGACACAAGTAGATGACGAATTAACTCCTACGCATTTGGGGACCGAGCCTCAGAACTTCATGAAAACTGATCAAGATGCAAGACAGACGTTTAGCGAGAGCCAGAACCAAGTCAGAGAACAAGGATTAACGGAAATCTTTAGACCATGCCTTAAGAACAGTCATCAACTTTCTCCTGTCCAATACATTACGAGGGGAGCACGATCCATGGCGCAAATTGAACTTGCAGTTTGGCAACAAAGGATTAATCAGAAATTATACCCTAACTTGAGGATCAACGCATCAATCACGAAAGAACCAGATGGTGTGCCATCTGATAAGCTCCACAAGTTGTTCTACCGTGATCGAAAGTCAAGTGAGAACTTTCAAAACAAGTTACAACGCATTCGTGTTGTACTGCGCACTCGACGAGCCTGGCGTCGGCGGACACACGACTGGCTCTCGACGTGCTTACCCCGCTGCCAACGAGCCACGATCAATCGGCACCGCAAGAACTTGATGAAGAACCGCAGCTGTATCAACAGACCAAGGAGCTCGCTGTCCTACCCATGGAAAAGGAAGCTTCGCGGTAGCTTCGCTGAGGGGAGCGATGTTACGGACAGGAGCTACATGCCCCACGCGGCGTCAGCGATGACTAACTGTGATTGGTCGTCCGCTGACGCCCCCTACTCCCCGCACGCCCCTCAGCCCCCGCGACCGCCCCTCTCCCGCTCGGCACACTTGATCCCAGTGCCGGGCGGGAGAATTGCATAAATACCGGCTCCCGAGCTACCGCAAATCACTTCCGTTAGAACTCCCGTGCGATCAAGAACCCTAGCGTGAAGTAACAAGAACCTGAACCAGCAAGATCCCTCAAGAACTCCGAACCCCTGAACTTGCGCTACGAACCTCAAGAACTCAAGATCATCAAGACCTCTAGCGTCAAGTACCAAGAACCCTCCAGTGAACAACCAAGAACCCCGAACCCCTGAACTTGCGCTACGAACCTCAAGAACTCAAGATCATCAAGACCTCTAGCGTCAAGTACCAAGAACCCTCCAGTGAACAACCAAGAACCCCGAACCCCTGAACTTGCGCTACGAACCTCAAGAACTCAAGATCATCAAGACCTCTAGCGTCAAGTACCAAGAACCCTCCAGTGAACAACCAAGAACCCCGAACCCCTGAACTTGCGCTACGAACCTCAAGAACTCAAGATCAAGAAGAACTCTAGTGTCAAGTACCAAGAACCCTCAAGAACCAAGAACCCTGAACCCCTGAACATCGTCACAATTCTTGTGAATTGTGATAATTGAACTAAAAATACAGTCCACTAGATCGACGGAGGGTTTTTATTAAATCCCTCCCCAACAATAGACTTAACACATTTGTCTATGGTGGAAACTTGAGTAATTTTGGGTGAAACCTTATTTCTTTTTTATTTAAAATTTAAAAGTTTATTTGTATTACCTGTTGTAGAATGTACATGACATTCTACAACAGGCAATACAAATAAACTAGCGAAAGGGATATAAAATTAAATCTGATTTAATGTTTAAATATTATTAAGTTAAATATAAGTTTAAAGCGCTTTTAAATATTTTTTTCGTAATATATATCTTTTTTCAATGCATTAAATATAAATATATTAAATATATTTTATATTTAATGCATTGACCATGTAAAATTAGCCAATAAAATGTATTTATTGATCAATTAGCTTTAGGGAGGTACGGAACCTCTAAAGTGACCAACCAGATCGCCGTTAAAATTTTACGAGTTCAAATGCAGTGGGTAATTTGTAGTATAACGTAATTAAAACTAACCTAAATTGCCTTTATAACTGACATTGGTCGTTGCGCTGACCTCTGATACACATATAACTGTGTATATTACTTATTTTAGAACATAGTAACTAGAAATTTAACGGTTTATGTCATTAAGTTTCTAAAAAATATAGTCACATATCAAAATTAATCCAGTTAAAGGGAAAGCTTCACAGCCTCCGTGGCGCAGTGATATGCGCGGTGTCGTGAATGTAACAAACTATATTTAAAAAAATATATAACGAAATACTGTTAAATAAGATTTTTATTAGACCAACTAGCTTTTAAATATCTCTTGAAGTTTTTTCATCCAAAAAATTAGCAGCTTTGAGTCGGGAAGCTGGCGGTGTGATTTAGATTCTCGGCATTATGACTCAAATAGCATACAGTGATTACTTTTTGTGATCGTTACGGAATCAAACATTGTAACTTTAAGCCGGCCGATTTGCAGTGACGGCCTCCGTGGCGCAGTGGTATGCGCGGTGGATTTATAATACGGAGGTCCTGGGTTCGATTCCCGGCGCTGGGTTCGATTGGTCTAGCTGGTGGGAGGCTTTCGCCGTGGCTAGTTACCACACTACCGACAAAGGCGTACCGCCAAGCGATTTACCGTTCCGATACGATGTCGTACAAACCGAAATGGGTGTGGATTTCATCCTACTCCTAACAAGTTAGTCCGCTTCCACCTTAGATTGCATCATCACTTAACATCAGGTGTGATAGCAGTCAAGGGCCAACTTCTAGTAGATAAAAAAAAACAATATTTTCGTTATTCCAAATTGCCTCCTACAAAAAAATAGGCCTGATGATGCCATTAAAAAAAATAGAATGATGAAAGTATGATTTAAAACTTATCTCGTTTTAAAATCGCATCACATATCCAGAATAAGCTCTCAATCAATTCTATACGCTCGGTGTAGAATACTTAGAATTTCAAAGATATAAAAAAAACAATATAAAAATTAACAAATCACTTGACCATTGGCCATGGAGGAGAAACCACACATCGTATTAATTCTAATGTGCAATACCATAAAGTTTGAACGACTGTTTCTAATCAGAGCTTTTACTTTTGTTTTGTTCTTGGCATATATTTTCACCTGCGTTTTCTTTTTGTATGCTATTCATTCGCATTCGTTTTGCGCGGGTTGAAATATCTCAGCAAAAATTCTTGCTAAATAATAATAAAGGCGAAAGTTTGTATGTATGGATGGATGGATGTTTCTTCATTTATTAAATTTAAGACGGCAAGGCTGTCTAGGCAGTTGTGCGTGGCGGCACCTTTGACTAGGGCCCAGCTGAAAATCAGTGTTGCATGTTTTTTTTAAGAGCATGCAGCTATATGCTGAGCTGGGTTCTTTTTCTGGGCTGTGCTTGTGCCACACATCGCAGGGTATTGTCCTGGCGACTAATAAACAAGTTGTGATGTGTGGCATAATTGCATTAATAAAGATGTTTCTTTCTTTCTTTCTTCCTTTCTTGTTTCTTTCACGCAAAAACTACTAAATGGATTTTGATGAAACTTCACACTACTTCCGTTACGGCATCCGAGGCACAGTGGTATGCGTATTTTTAAGACGTAGGTTCTGGGTTTGATTCCGGGCTTCCGGAAGATTTTCTAAAATGGTCTAAGTCTGGTTGGTGGGAGGCTTTGGCCGTTGCTAGTTACTACCCTACCTTCAAAGACGTACAGCCAAGCGATATAGCGTTCCGGTACGACGTAGTGTAGAAATCGAAAGGGGTGTGGATTTCATCCTACTCATCACTTACCATCAGGTGTGATTGCAGTCAAGGACGAACTTGTAATGAATGAAAAAATCTAAATGCTACTTTACAAAGTTACTTAGCTTACATCTCGAAGGAAAGGAAAAACGCAATCGAAAGTTTATTTGTATTACCTGTTGTAGAATGTACATGACATTCTACAACAGGCAATACAAATAAACTAGCGAAAGGGATATAAAATTAAATCTGATTTAATGTTTAAATATTATTAAGTTAAATATAAGTTTAAAGCGCTTTTAAATATTTTTTTCGTAATATATATCTTTTTTCAATGCATTAAATATAAATATATTAAATATATTTTATATTTAATGCATTGACCATGTAAAATTAGCCAATAAAATGTATTTATTGATCAATTAGCTTTAGGGAGGTACGGAACCTCTAAAGTGACCAACCAGATCGCCGTTAAAATTTTACGAGTTCAAATGCAGTGGGTAATTTGTAGTATAACGTAATTAAAACTAACCTAAATTGCCTTTATAACTGACATTGGTCGTTGCGCTGACCTCTGATACACATATAACTGTGTATATTACTTATTTTAGAACATAGTAACTAGAAATTTAACGGTTTATGTCATTAAGTTTCTAAAAAATATAGTCACATATCAAAATTAATCCAGTTAAAGGGAAAGCTTCACAGCCTCCGTGGCGCAGTGACATGCGCGGTGACGGAGGGCCTGGGTTCGATTCCAGGCAGAGCTGATTGAAATTATCTGGCATCCAAACCAATTAGTAAACAAACCATTAGTACTGCTACTAAATTTGATTTAAATTAAATAAAAGCTTTTAATATAATATTAGGTGGATCATGGTGATCAAACTTGTTTTAAGTATAATAGAAATAAAATATATAATAACTAAAGTTATAGATATAGAGATAAAGATGACCTGTAGCCTTCTCTTATAGCAAGTTGTTACTATTGTATGTTACTTAAAAAAAATAATAAAAACCTAAAGCGACTTAAACGCACTCAAAAGTAACAAAATTATTATGTCATTTACTTTCAGCGCCATCATATGGCACTTGTAGCCAAAAATAGCAGCATCATCAGATTCTAACATGATGGACACTATGGGGCCATCTTAGAATAAAAATATATACATAAAAATCGGACTACCTTGTGACAATTATAAAATTTCATAAATAAGTACGCGTCACATTAAAAACCTCCTCCGATTTTTCGTTATAATAAAAACTACGCTTGAAACGGAATGAATGCTAAGCTCGATAAAAGAAAAAAAGCTACCTAATACGATTAGGCCATTTACCGCTGACCGTATATTTCAATGGCGAATCATTTGACTCCATTTCCGGCATAATGTCAAGTCGGAGTCATAATAACATCTTGATTTATTGCACAATTTGTCTTTGGGAACTGCAAATTGATCAATTTGCTCGGAAATTGCCCAATTTTGGTAAACAAGATGGCCGTGTAATTTTAAATAGTCATTGTGAATATAAAAGTTCCTTTTTTTGTTCGTTTGAAGGTCGTTGGAATTATGGTATTTCTATATTTATTGTACGATAGTTTAAGGACTTTTTTCCATATTGTGTAGGTGTATTATATATCTATTAGGTTTTAGATAATGAAAAAATTTAAAGTTAGTTATTACACGATATTCTTGAAGTTGGAAGCCTGCTTAAACTTAATTTTGAATGTACTTTGTAACGAATAAAAATATTACACCTCCAGGATCAATAAATTAATAAAGTATAACGATAATAATAATTTTACCGTTAAAAATAATGAAAGCCAATAGACAATATTTCTAATCTATGACAGCCGTGACAGTTCAATATGCAATACGCCTCCAAACCTTTTCAAGCCGCACGCAATAGACAAATCAATGAAAATGATAAAATTACATCAAAAAAAAATATAATTTCGCAATCCATTGTCTATGACAGAGATATTTTTTTAAAATACCGCCGCCGGCAACGGCAGATGCGCCATGATTTATGGAAGCTTTTTTAATGGTTTTTCGAAAAATTCGGTAAAAAATTCGAACCATTTGGAATGCTGTGTCATATTACAATCTTTGTCACGATATTAAATTAGTGTTGTGACATATGTTTTCATTTATTATTTTGCCCGACGTATGGCATTATTAATTTTAGTTGTAGACAAAAGCTTGAAATCTCTATGAAATTTATAAGTATAACTTAGGTGTTATTAATTGATTCTAAATAATTTCTAATATTTAAGAATGGCCGTTTTTATTTATTTATTTATTTATAGGAAAACCAACTACTGATACACATGGTAACATTACTTTCATTCAAGGATACCTATCTTCTATAAATGCTCAGCTAATTATAGGTTTCACAACTTTCACTATATAATGTTAAAATACAGTTGTATGTATACAACATACTTACAACTGTATTTTAAATAATTAATTAATATTGTAAACATACTGTGTTTACAATATTAATTAATTAATTACAATAGGTAAAACACAAGCAACAATAAAAATTAAATTATATAAAACAAATAAAAATAAATACTAAATACTAAGAAACAAAACAAACCAGCGTTAAGAGTCAACAATAATAATTACAAAAATTGGCATTTTAAAGGCCATTAATATCTCTTTATAATAGGGCAAGTAGAGCCTAAACCTGATTAAGATTTTCGTAATAGGCCCTGTTTGACTGTTTGACCGTGGCTAGTTACCAACCTGTCGGCAAAAACGTACCACCAAGCAATTAAGCGTCCCGATACGATGTTGTGTAGAAACTGAAAGGGGTGTGGATTTCATCCAACCTCTAACAAGTTAGCCCGCCGTCATCTTATTTTGCATCTTCACTTACCATCAGGTGTGATTGCAGTCAAGGACTATCTTATAATAAATCAAAAATCAACTGTGCTTATGCTTGCTTATTGACAGTACTATACACGAGTTTTTAACCAAACGTTCATATAGGGCCCTATTAATAAAATCTACTTTCTAATACATCCGATACATCGAATCGTCCCAATGGCACAGATATGCAAACGATCGGTGTGGTCCCAGCACGTGCCTCCGCAGCTGCCTTCACAAAAACTAGGAAGTTGCATCCAAGTGTTTGTGCTCTTTAGTCTATGCCTCGGTGCACACAACAAGTTGGATTCCGATTACGTAATTCAAGGGTTCTAATTTCAAATAACGATTCAAGAATCAAGGCAAATTAATAGTGAAATAGAAAACACACGTGCTTTTTGTCCAAGTATGCTTGACAATAAGCACGTGTGCATCAGTTTCTCTAATGCTGCGTCGCATATACAAACTCATTACTAAGAACTCACTAATGGGTCGAGGCTAACGAAGTCTGGATATGACAATAGTTCAATCAGTCTAAAATCAGCAGGTTACTTTCCGAACCGATGGTAGAGTCACTACAAACAGCTGATGAACTTAACGTTTCAAAAGTGCTTGTAAATTAAGCCTGCTTAAAATAAACGAATTTTGACATTTTAAATTTCTAACCTCATCCACCCGAATACCCGAATATCTAAATTCGGGAGCAATAAAATCGAGTCACCATTTTTTAGTATGAAGTATAAGTTGTATTAAATTATAAATAATAAAAAAAATATAACGCTCTTTAAAATTAAAACTCCCTTACTTGGTCGGGTAAAATAAATACTAACAAACAAAAGTAAAACTTCCATCCTAACACACCTCTAACGAGGATGTCCTCATTCATAGAATAAAAAATCTCACAACGAGATTTTGAAAAAAGAATCAGGTTATTCAAACGTTAGCACGTGTTTCACTACACATGTGCATTAAAAGAACCTCATTTCAAAAGGAAGAATCGGAAGTTCTATATCCGAATGAGTTCCGAAGTTCCATTTTCGAAATTTAAAATTCGAGCACATGCCGCCCCGCCCCCGCGGTATGATGCAACCAAATTATAAAGGTCTCACTTGTTGTTTATAGAATTGTTCGAATAATACTTGTGAAAAAAATATTATGGGTCAAGTTATATAAGTTTAGAGCTTTTTATTTGGACAAATTATTTGTTATCGTTCCGATGACGTCATAACAGTAGGGTTTTCAATTGCGTTTTTCCTTTCCTTCGAGATGTAAGCTAAGTAACTTTGTAAAGTAGCATTTAGATTTTTTCATTCATTACAAATTAGTCCTTGACTGCAATCACTCCTGATGGTAAGTGATGAGTAGGATGAAATCCACACCCCTTTCTATTTCTACACTACGTCGTACCAGAACGCTATATCGCTTGGCTGTACGGCTTTGAAGGTAGAGTGGTAACTAGCAACGGCCAAAGCCTCCCACCACTCAGATTTAGACCATTTTAGAAAATCTTCCGAAAGCCCAGAATCAAACCGTCAAAAACGTCTTAAAAATACGCATACCACTGTGCCACGGGTGCCGTTCACGGGAGTAGTGTGAAGTTTCATCAAAATCCATTCAGTAGTTTTTGCGTGAAAGAAACAAGAAAGGAAGAAAGAAAGAAAGAAACATCTTTATTAATGCAATTATGCCACACATCACAACTTGTTTATTAGTCGCCAGGACAATACCCTGCGATGTGTGGCACAAGCACAGCCCAGAAAAAGAACCCAGCTCAGCATATAGCTGCATGCTCTTAAAAAAAACATGCAACACTGATTTTCAGCTGGGCCCTAGTCAAAGGTGCCGCCACGCACAACTGCCTAGACAGCCTTGCCGTCTTAAATTTAATAAATGAAGAAACATCCATCCATCCATACATACAAACTTTCGCCTTTATTATTATTTAGCAAGAATTTTTGCTGAGATATTTCAACCCGCGCAAAACGAATGCGAATGAATAGCATACAAAAAGAAAACGCAGGTGAAAATATATGCCAAGAACAAAACAAAAGTAAAAGCTCTGATTAGAAACAGTCGTTCAAACTTTATGGTATTGCACATTAGAATTAATACGATGTGTGGTTTCTCCTCCATGGCCAATGGTCAAGTGATTTGTTAATTTTTATATTGTTTTTTTTTATATCTTTGAAATTCTAAGTATTCTACACCGAGCGTATAGAATTGATTGAGAGCTTATTCTGGATATGTGATGCGATTTTAAAACGAGATAAGTTTTAAATCATACTTTCATCATTCTATTTTTTTTTAATGGCATCATCAGGCCTATTTTTTTGTAGGAGGGAATTTGGAATTCATAACGAAAATATTGTTTTTTTTATCAACTAAAAGTTGGCCCTTGACTGCTATCACACCTGATGTTAAGTGATGATGCAATCTAAGGTGGAAGCGGACTAACTTGTTAGGAGTAGGATGAAATCCACACCCATTTCGGTTTCTACGACATCGTATCGGAACGGTAAATCGCTTGGCGGTACGCCTTTGTCGGTAGTGTGGTAACTAGCCACGGCGAAAGCCTCCCACCAGCTAGACCAATCGAAAAATCCCAGCGCCGGGAATCGAACCCAGGACCTCCGTCTTATAAATCTACCGCGCATACCACTGAGCCACGGAGGCCGTCACTGCAAATCGGCCGGCTTATAGTTACAATGTTTGATTCCAATCACTAATCACTATATACTAATTGAGTCATAGTGCCGAGAATCTAAATCACACCGCCAGCTTCCCGACTTAAAGCTCCTACTGAGAATTTCTTGGGTGAAAAGAAACCTCAAGAAACATTTAAAAGCTAGTGCTGTTGGTCTAATAAAAATCTTATTTAAAAGTATTTCGTTATATATTTTTTTAAATATACTTTGTTACATTCACGACACTGTTTTATACATTTTAGGCACAGCGCCAAGTTTAGGGTTTGTGGACAACAGAATAATTAAAGCCAAAAAAAATTTTGAAAATGTAAATTATTGAGGTGGTTTGTATGTTTCAATAAATAAAAAAAATGTAAACGATATCTTATTGCAAATACTTTTAAAATAGTATTTCTCGTCTACTGACAGAAAATATTAAGCTTTGGTAGAGATTAAAATAAAATATTTAGCTAACCAGAATAAGGCTTCTACTCGTACCTCTAGGTCGGGTCATAGTGCGAAACTTGTTCGAATCACTTTCACCCATCGCTCCATTAGTCAGCGTCTACGTATTGACCATAAACAAGATTTTTTACTTTTTAAAAACACTCTACCAAAGAGCCAAAGTGCGTCGGCTTCTTTCGCTGTCATGAATCATCGATTTCCGACTGAATGTCGAGTAAATATTTATTGATTGTATGTATTTGTCATGTAAAATAAAATTACCATGCCCGAGTGCTTTGCATTTCACAAGAAAAAGTAAAGTGCTTGTTTAAGCTTGTTCACGTGTTTGGCAGTTTGACGGGTGTTGTTAAGAAAAATGTTTTTTTTTGGTGTTGCAACTTTAGGACAAAAACATTACCCCTTTCCGACGGATAATTAAAAAAGGAGTGACATCACCGTCTGTCGCGAATGGCGCGGCACATGCCAAGCTAAAAATAACTGAAATAATCTGCCATATGCATACACCAAAAAACACCCAAAAACTTGCAAAGCAAAAACCTAATGCGACTTCGATAACAGAGAGATGACTGTAAAAAAGACCTTTGAATTTTTAAAAATAGAATAGTGTCGGCATTAAAAATGCTAAAACGAAGCATAGACAGCGTAAAAAAATAATGAAAAGGGGTAAAGCAATCGAATTTGAAATTTGGAAGGGTTATATTTGAATATGGAACAAAAAGTGGAGTCTTTTAAGTAGTTCGTGGCCAGGTGTTTTTAAATTCGGAACGTCTTGCCGGAAATCTGTGGCGCATGTGTCTGCGCAACCCGTTCGTGGCGGAAACAGCGCATCCCTTGCTGTGCTTTCTTATTTTGAAAAAGTAACCCCTTTAGTAATACTGTTTTATATTATGGGGAATTAAAAATAAGAAAAAATACACCGTCGTTACAAACTCCATATGTTAAACGATTTATTTAAGGGAATTGAAATTTTAATGAGGTTAAATGATTGATTTAATATCAGTTAATTAAAATTATTTATGGATCTAAACGGTTACATTACTTTTTAATTTTTTCTTGTTGTAAAGACTTAATATATTTCTTTCTGCGCGAGAATTTAATTCTTCTCGTAGATACTTATTATTATTATTTATTTTATTATTCTCAATTACTCTACACCTAATTGAACTATTACAATTAATAATGTATAAGTCTTTTAAAGACGCCATACATATATACAAATCTTTTTTTAACATCTATGCACGGAGAAGTAACACCAATTTTCCCACTTCGAGCTGAGAATTTCTTGGTAAAAAGAAAAGATCAATATTTTTGAGTCTGATACTGGAATTAAAATCAGGTTTACATTATCTTCACAAAATTCAATAATTTAATTCCTCAAAATTAAAAAAAACGCAGAATTTTGGTCACCATCAACAAACTATATAAAAAATAACTTATTTTTTTTACGCTCGCGCACCGGCCAGCAGTGCCCCATAAAAATCCCATCAACAGGTGTAGGAGTCAGATTAAGGGAGGGTTGCGAATGCAAGGTTGAAGCGTTGAGGTTTATTTTTGTGCGAACCCCTCGCTAAAGATACAAGGTTGCTTGCTTTATACACATTTTTGTATTGAAAGGACGTATTTAATATTTATTTATGATGTCAAAATATTACACCATTTTAGCGTCGTTGATCCGGTGGTTAGTATACATGACATTTTTGATTATAAGGTACTGTTTGAGTTCTAACTTGGGCAGTGAATTTAGTTTTTCTTTTACTCAAGAAGATTTCAGCATCATCGGTTCAGTAGGTAGTTATTATGCATTTTCTGGTCGTGGGTACTGAATTCGAGTCTAATAATAGGCATTCTTTTTTTTTTATCGACTACAAGTTGGCCCTTGACTGCTATCACACCTGATGTTAAGTGATGATGCAGTCTAAGATGGAAGCGGGCTAACTTGTTAGGAGTAGGACGAAAATCCACACCCCTTTCGGTTTCTACACGACATCGTACCGGAACGCTAAATCGCTTGGCGGTACGTTTTTGTCGGTAGGGTGGTAACTAGCCACGGCGAAAGCCTCCCACCAGCCAGACCAAGACAAATTAAGAAAAATCTCAATCTGCCCCGCCGGGAATTGAACCCAGGACCTTCATCTTATAAATCCACTGCGCATACCACTGCGCCACGGAGGTCGTCAAATCATCGTTTTAGTCATCCATAAGATCTTGAATGATCATGATGAATCATTGGTATATAATAAACTTGGTACATAATCTTAAATGGACCAGAAGTAGAGATAAGAATAGCAGAGCTTTTTAACCGACGAAAAAAAACAGAGGAGGATCTCAAGTCGACACGTATATATATTTTTTTATGTATGACCACGCATAACTTTTTACAGAGTTGTCCCATTTTGATAATTCTTTTTTATTAGAAATGGCACACTTCCAAGGTGGTCCCATTGTCATCATGTTAGGATCTGATGATGATATCCTGGAAAATTGAAGGAACTCTTCAAATTTTACAGGCACACTTGCAGCGATTTCGGTTTTAGTGTAAGTATTGGTAGCTTTTGGCTACTAGTGCCGAATAATATACTGTGAGAGTATAGTACGAGTAGCTTTAAATCACTAAAAAGTAAGAAATAAAAATTTTTAGCAAAAAATGGAACCGACTCAAAACGCAATAAAAAGTAAAAACTGTTTCATTTAGTTGCTTTAATTTACTTAAGCATAATTATCTATGAAGTCGGTGCCAGCCAAGTTTAAAGAACATTTATTTAACGTAGAAACAAGTTTATGCGTTAAATAAAGTTCTTAACACTTGGTTGCACCGACTTCATAAATTTTTTTTATTACTTACGTTACGTGTGGGATTCAGATCTTCTAAGCCTTATATATGCCCTATGGTTACCGTTGCAAATATAGACACGAGGATTAACAGCTACGCTTCAGGTTGATGGAGCTTCACCCACGCTTCAGGGCAGCACTTTGTTGGACGGGCATACACTCCATGCGAAGTTTATAGGTACGTATTACTATTTACCAGCAGGAGACGACTTCCGTGGCGCGCGTGTATGCCCGGTGCATTTATAAGACGGAGGTCCTGGGTTCGATTCCCGGCGGGGCAGATTGAGATTTTTCTTAATTTGTCTTGGTCTGGCTGGTGGGAGGCTTTCGCCGTGGGTAGTTACCACCCTACCGACAAAGACGTATCGCCAAGCGATTTAGCGTTCCGGTACGATGTCGTGTAGAAACCGAAAGGGGTGTGGATTTTCGTCTCACTCCTAACAAGTTAGCCCGCTTCCATCTTAGACTGCATCAACACTTAACATCAGGTGTGATAGCAGTCAAGGTCCAACTTGTAGTCGATAAAAAAAAAGGTGCGCTATCTGCTTGGTCAATCAATTGTTACTTAAAAAAGCATATACTCGATGCTAATATGTACCTACCTAAAGTTTTTAAGACACAAGATTTGTAGCCGTTTTAACTTGAAATATGCCGTAATTCATAACACATGCGCGTTACTCACCACTAAAAGAACTTATAAATATCAGTCCGGCTAACCCTTACGTGAGTAAATCATGACGGAAAAAAGTCAACACAGATTAATAATAAGGTGTGATTTATTACTGCCCAATGTTACGGATGTGGCACGCGATCCTGGGGCAAAGTTCAACACTGTTTTTCTTTTTGAAGGCTATATAGCCAAAGTTCAAGACCATTTCTTTTTTGAAGGCTGTATAGTTACAATCAATTTGATAAAAAATTCGTGTATGAATTATTACAATTATATTAAGTCACTGGCTTTGCCTCGTTAGTCAAATGGTTAGGCTATGTGATGCTATCAAGAGGTCTTAGGTTTGAGGCCTAAAACCGCACTTAGTCCTAAGTCCGACGGTGAGTTTGACGACCTCCGTGGCGCAGTGGTATGCGCGGTGGATTTATAAGACGGAGGTCCTGGGTTCGATTCCCGGCGGGGCAGATTGAGATTTTTCTTAATTTGTCTTGGTCTGGCTAGTGGGAGGCTTTCGTCGTGGCTAGTTACCACCCTACCGACAAAGACTTATCACCAAGCGATTTAGCGTTCCGGTACGATGTCGTGTAGAAACCAAAAGGGGTGTGGATTTTCGTCCCATTCCTAACAAGTTAGCTCTCGCTTCCATCTTAGACTGCATTATCACTTAACATCAGGTGTGATAGCACTCAAGAGCCAACTTGTAGTCGATAAAAAAAAGAGTCGATATATACGGCTTCAAACCCTGAGTCCACACACACAAAAGCACTGATTTTTTGGGCCAGTAGTTAGACTGTGTGGCTTAGAATTATGAGGTCCTAAATTCAAGTCCTGGGCCAGACTATGAGATATTAAGCTTTCTTTATTTTCAGAAAGTAGTCAGAATTCTTAAACCGGAGTCACGAAATCAGTGGTGTTACGGAGTTAGGGGCTACGAAGTTGGACCATTCCTCGCTCTTTGTTTATGATAGCCACACTTGTAGCCTGAAATTCCCAAAGGAAGTTGATATAACGGATAAGACTGTGGTGCATAAAGGAATTAAATGGTCGTTCTTCTAGAAACGGGCACAATTATTTATATCAAAATTCAAAATAATTTATTTCAAGTAGGCTGTTATACAAACACTTTTAAAACGTCAAGTCTGTCAGTACGTTGTGACTCTATCACCGGTTCGGAAGGCAGATCCTGCGGAGAAGAGCTAGCAAGAAACTCAGCATTTGCTCTTTTAAAAATCAATGATACAATTTTGTGTCTGAAAATTACAATTTTGGCTATCCCGTCTTGTGAGTAGCAAGAACAGCTGATTGTTTTCAAGTATCTTTGTCGTTAATAAAGTCATTAATTTTATAGTGACCTTTAGGTACTTAGTAAAAGGCTTTAAGTAGCTTTTTAGTAACTTAGTAAAGGCAAGTCCAGTACTTCCTTTGAGATGAGATTTTAAAATCGTATACTCAGTCCCACAAATGACATTTGCACTCTGCTCAAGCGCAGTATCGGGGAAACTAATTAATGACTCTGTCTAGAGAGTCGTTTGTTAATATAAATTTTCCTTTTATAATGGCTGATATTTTGTTTAACAAATACCCATACGAGCCGGTGGTAGTACTTTTATCAGTCCTACGTCCAAAAGTGTTATTAAAATAAGCCTACTCGAAAATAAAATTTGAATTTGACGACGAATAAATTAATTATTTCAAATATTCAACTAGTTAACTTTGATTGTATTTTGGCAGTGTCGCAAGTATTTGATAGTGTATGAGAACATGACCTTTCTCTGTCGGTAGCCAGAGCAAGTGACAATGTCATATCAGTGACATCCTTAGCAGCGTGGGAGGGTAAACAGACAGTGTTGTTCCACCGTATCGCAGAGATGGATGGGGTCAACGAACCCATTGATCTTGTGCCTGTGATCTCTGATTGACTGCATGTTAGGCTATAGATCATAGATTTGAACGCCGCTTTTTAGAAGCTATATTTTTTACTCGAGAACGCACGCGGTTTCACCTGTATAGTTCTCGTTTCTGTGGCAATTTCGGGATACAATATGACCTTAGTGTTATTCTAATATGAAAGCTATATTATTGTGAGGTTTCATCAAAATCCATTCAGTAGTTTCGGCGTGAAAGCGTAACAAACATACATACATACATACAAACTTTCGGTTTATAACATTAGTAAGGATATCGCCCTGTTAGAATGTGTCGTAATCTTGGAATTTGGTATCGATCTAGACAAATACATTTTTCATGGACGTTATAATTTATTTATATTTGAGGACATAATATCAAAAATTGCGGAACCGACGGGATTCGAACCCGCGTCCCTCTGGCAATCCGGGCACTTAGAGCGCCTTATTGCTAGGCCACGATCCCGATGACATCGGTACCGAAATTGTGCTTTCATATATTATGTTTATGATTATGTTTATCCTTAAATATAAATAATCCCTAAAGTGTGGGTAACACTTTTCAATAAAACTAAAAAAGAGTTATAATTTATTATTGCGAATATTGAGGTTCATTATGAGCAATTATTGATTTTCGGGTTATTTTCGTACCGCGGAGATGGATAGGGTCAGTGAACCCATTTATCTTGTACTGCTTAGGATTAGGCATTTTAAGTAAAAGATTACAGATTAAAACGCTTTTACAAGATTCTTTTTGATGTGGACCGTAGGATAAATATACATTGGACTCTATTGTGGTATCTAGTATACAGTTAATGAATTTCTCAATAAAAAAATTTAACAAAAAATAGAACCGACTCAAAACGCACTAAAAAGTAACAAATAACTGTGTCATTTAGTTGCTTTAATTTACTTAAGCATATCTATGAAGTCGGTGCCAGCAAGTTTAAGGAACGTTTATTTTACGTAGTAAAGCAGTTTGTGGGTTCTACGTAACGTCCTTAAAGTAGAAACCTTGGCTGGCACCGACTCCTAAATATGCTTAAGTAAATAAAAGCAACTAAAACTGTAAAAAGTTATGCGTGGTCATACATAAAAAAAAATATACGTGTCGGATTTTTGAAGGCATTTTTCATGAAGGGGATATTTTTTTATTGCCAATAAAACAGGAGAACAAATTAAAATACTGAATAGAAGAAGTGTTTTATTTGGCTCAAGCAACCTTCTAAAGACTTATTATTCACAGCACCGAACAATCACTGCGTAATTTACAAAAAATTCCATTTCCATTTGGCATGACATTTCCATTGCAACCAAAACACGTGAATGGAGCCAAATTACTCTTTAAAGTGTCACAAAGCTGTCAAAGAGCACTATTTCCGCGTCAACCGCAAAAGTAAAGCCGAGCGAAAGCATCAGAAATATGGCATGCGAAATGATAACCAAAACAAACCTCCACAAACCTGTAGTTAAGGGCCGCTCGCACCATATGACCGTCAGTTGGGAACGATTCGCCGTGGCAGGTGGCGGACGTGAGCATAATCTGTGCATGAAAAACCTGCGAATATAATGCGGTCCTACTACAAAAAACATCGGAAATAGTAAGGATGGTTAGGCTTTGACTGCACGTAGTGCGGGTACAACTCGGCTTGGTCCTTGTCTTGGTTTTTGTCTTTTAATTACAAGTTAGCCCTTGACTGCAATCACACCTGATGTAATTAAGTATCTAAGATGGAAGCGGGTTAAGTTGGGAGTAAGATGAAATCGACACCCCATTCGATTTCTACATAACATTGTACCGGGACGCTAAATCGTTTCGCGGTACGTCATTATCGGTAGGGTAACTAGCCACAGGCTTTCACCAGCCAAACTAATTTGGAAAATTTTAATCGGCTCAAGCGGGAATCGAACCTAAGACCTCCGTCTTATAAATTAACTGCGTATACCACATAAATAAATAAAGCAGAAGACCCACCTGATAAATACCACCACGACTTGAAAACTTCGCAGAAAAAGACAGAAGTGTTAACTGATTGCAATTTCGCTGGCAACGGGTAACCAACCATAGTTACCCTTTATACCAGAAGTGTAATTATGTAAAATAACATTGCAAATGTTCTGTTTATAAAAACTACGAGTATATGATGTTTACAAAAAATATATGAGCAACTACAACTCAGTTTCAACTTCCATACGGGTCAATCCTTTACGAGTACAAATGTCTAGTTAAATAGTCACAAATTTTATCAAGACCCGTTCAACCATTTTGTACTTCTAATTATATAAAGGGCAATTAATGGACAAAATTTCATTAATATAAACAAATTAGAGCCTGCAATTGAATCTGAGATGAATCGCCAGTGCAGTCCGGGCCTTAAAGCAAGATAGGTTGTCTTTCCGTTTCCGTTTTATTGTAAAAAATGCGAGCATCTGGAGATTTTGTTCCCGCTTCCATGGGAAGGTTTTGTTTAGAAGCGTTTAGATGAGATTAGGATGTTGTGCATTGATTAAATCAATAGAACGTTTCGCGTTCACAATAATACGAGTTTGTGAATGAACAGGCGGATGTGACGTCATCAGGAAATCGAAAAGAACAGTAAAAAATAGGCTCTTTGTGGCTTAACTTGTCCGGGTAAGTACTAGCGCCATGCTTAATTCTGCAGCCACACAGCAATGCTATGTTTTACTGTGAATAAACTGACCTATCTAATGGGAAATGGAGAAACACGTGGCATGCAAGTTTACCCAATATAAAGACTGCTGGTAATACATAAGGCTCGAAGGTTAGAAGTGAAAAACAACATTTCTATATTTTCTTTATTATAAAGATGTTTATGTTCCTGAAGTTTATGTATAAATATTAATAATCTGTTAACAATTAAACGACAAAGACAATTACCATCACTTAAACGGGAAGAGGCTTAACCCGTGCTTCCTACAAGTTAATCTCTCAACAATGCCACATGCGCCCTCTGTGAAAATAGAAACATATAAAAACTCCTTAATGAACATAATTCCCGTATAAAAGGGGTTACTTAAAAATAAACACACGGCGGTATTACTCTGGAACTTACTTAGAATCATTTCGAGATAATACGGTTGTGTAAGTCAGGAACAAAACAACTTTAATAAAAGACCAATGTTACATTTAGATTAATGGTTTATTTTTTTAGTATGTTTCGGTAGATTACACGCCTTTTTTGCGAAAAAGTGCTTCGAAATTACATTAGAATACAAATTATGATAGACGGAAAAAACATTAAGTTCATTTCGTACCACTCAGGTTTAAATATTTAGTTTTTCAATTAAGGTACTCTACTCTATTAATATCTTTTATGTTTTTGTCTTGTGTAGGTACCTAAAGGTACCGAGTTTTGTCACTAAAGTTAGTAAATCTGTTATTCTTAGTTACGTAATAACGTTTGTCTTCTTAAAGTAGGTAATTCTCTTATATCTACATATCAAAATAAATCATGATATTTAATCAGTATTTCAATCATAATTGAAGTGTTTCCTGGCATCTGTATAAATTACATATTTTTCACACTTAGCGACGACTATAGTTAGATTTTTTAGCAGAAAAAATGAATGAATGCTCGCAAACAACTTAATAACTCTGTTAATTGAGATACGTATTGTCCCTCGCAATAAAATATAACTTAGAATTGCTCTAGTCTAAGTTGAATCTACCTACCTAAGTAATATAATAATTTAAAGTTTTGAAGATTACTTGAAGCTGACAGATTAGAAAAATATTTAATAAAATTTGTGTTCCCACTTAATTCATTTTCTTTGACAGTCTGCTTCTATTTTATATTTATTGATTTTATTTTTCTTTCGGAGAAAAATTTCTACTAACTATCAAAAGAGAGAAATATCTCATTATAAATTAAACATCGCCAAGACATTTTCTCGACATGTGTGCTTCAACTTAAACCTGGTCATAGCTTTGCACAGGCATAACTGTAGTCAAATAATAAAAGAGAGTAATAAAATGTATATATCAAAGCTCAAACAAGCATTATATTATTTGTGTATCACGAATCGTTTTTCTCACAACACCAAGCGTATGAACAAAATACTCAATCACGCATATAAAATACAAGACGTCAGTTCAAAAATCAAACACTCGATTACCCTATCATTTATTATCGTTCAGTAATAACAACACGTCGAACATTTTAATTAATTTAATCACACGTGAAAGAGCATCCAATCAGTTTTGTATTCAAGTGCAAAACGGAGCCATCGGTACGTTGAATGTCGAGTAATCGATAGACGAAGTAATCGAGTACGATTCGTTTAACAGAATAAGCCGCTGCGTTTTAGACGTGAGTTGTTTTTGACGTTTTTGATTTATAGCGGCAATATGGCTGCATCGGTTATTTTAATATTATCACCGTAGGGTTGCCATCTGGGTTTCCCCCCAAACTTACCACTTCTAAGACTTTGTCGTTGCCCATTTGATATAGGATTAGTGCATAACTGTTTTAATACCTATTAATATAAAGAATAACAATATTTTTTTTTACATTATTGTTACCACTAATGAGAAAGCGCTTTTCGTAACGTGGTTTACATTAAATCTTATTTATTTCAATACTACGACGACGACGCGAAACGCTCCGGTCCCATAGGGACCACATCCTTCCACTTGCTACGGTTGTTGAATAATTCCGTAGCTTCTTCGACTTCCATTATTCTCACACAAGTCCGTCGGCTTAGTGTACTTTTGACTTGGCCATTATTTTTAATGTTCTAAATTTGGTCCAAAAATATTCGTACTCCTTCCAACATTTCTATTCACACTCGCCTTATAAATATCTTTTGTTAATCTTCTTTCTTTTATTTCCTTGTACGTGACCAAACCATCTAAATATATTTTTCTCAATTTTAATTACTACATCTTCTTTTATATAACACTGCTCTCTTATCGTACTGTTCTTAACCCTGGCACTCAGTTTTCTTCAGTTTTATTTTAGGGTTGAATTTGTTTATAGATGATTATATACTTACATACTTATATATTTAGTTTATTTCCAGATTATTTTAAAGTGGCAACCCTGTATATTAAGACAGTGACAAGCTTACCTTTATCGGACGGGAGCGTTTGTTATAGGCAGGAAGTGATAGGATGGAACTTAAATTAGGATAGACGCTTTAAGTGCGTTGCTGGGATAAATGTTCATACAATTTTGACACTTCTTTGATACCTAGTAATATCTGTGACATTAACAAATGTATTCGGGCATAGGTCTTATACATGTAATGCATCTTATGCTAATAGATATTGTTTATTCTGTTTATGGAAGACGGTTTGAGTTTAATAATTAAAAGTTTCATCATCATTATCTGCCTATTAATGACCTACTACAGGACCAGGCCTCCCTCCTTATAGGAGAGGGGATATGGAGTGTAGACCCACTACACTACTCCAATGCGGGTTGGCGGGCTTAGGGTGATAATGTTTAATTTGTTAATGATCCCAATCAGATGTTGAATATAGTGACTGGGATCGACGGCTTAACTTGCTCCCAATTCCGGGCTTGGAATGTCCTGAAAATTTCATAGAGGAATGAACTCGGAATTATTCCGTGACCTGATCTAGGATTCGACACAGGACCTCGTAGAAGAAGTTTAGGGGATGATAAAAAATATAAGAGATTTTTAATATTTAAGTGTAGTTTCAGTATACAGACAGGCAGTAGAGTGATACATAGCATCGGCCTTTACCTACTCCTTTAAAGATTACAACTAAAATTTATTTTTTACAGTATCCCACGCAGACAAAATCACTAGCATATGCTAGTTTTTGTGCGAGTTCAAGATCATCCCACCGGAAGCTGTAAGTGAAGAAGTGGGCCTATTCCCACAGCTTCCGACCCGCCCTCGCCCGTATCTCGTTCCGGGATCCGCATCCGCAGGTACCAATTGTACAAATATTCGCAATCAAACGCCCTCCTATCAACTTACTGTGTTAGTGGATCCTTAGTGGATCCGTATCCCATCACCACAATTTTTTTTTAAATTTGGCACGTAAAAATCACGTGACTGGAATTTATTTTAAATTGTGAGCTTTCGTTAAAAACGAAGCCAAGATGAGAAGTACCAAATTTTGTACCAAAGGACATTGCCCAAATTTGTCCCAGGCTGTCCAAACTTATGCTCATATTTAACCGTTTTATTTAAATACACAATGAATTTTAAACAACTACCCATGTTTCATAGCAATCACTTGAAAATATATCAAAAAATAAAAATTTCAATCGTTTTTTTGTGTTCTGAATCACGTGACCGTCATTGTAGTACGAAAAGTCAACTTTTTCAACCTTCATAACTTTTTCCTGCGACTGCATACATACAACTTTGTTTTTCTGTAAATAGAAAATCTGCATTATTTAATGACATATATATGTTTAGTGGGCAGCCTGGGGTACACTTCCATACAATTTTTGGCAATGTCCTTAGAGATGTACCAAAACAAATGAAACAATTGTTCCTCTATATTAGGATAACAAAAATACGCGACGGCATATGTCTAACTTATAAGGATGGCTTGCTATACTCACTGTTTTCATAAAAAAGTGTCACGTATTTTTTTGATTTTCTGGTGTTTTCATGGGGATGCATTTGCACGCGGGCGAAGTCGTAGTCGTCTGCTAGTATTAAATATGTTTCAATATATCAGTAATGTTTCGCCGGATAAAATTCTTAGAAATAAAAAAATCACAAATAGAAAATAATACAGTTGGACATTGGAATCAAAACAAAAAAAATCAACGCAGACGTAGTTATCTCTCTTATTTCAATTTCAAATATCGCGTAAGGTTCGTTCGTATTTCCGACGTAATTCGATACGCACTGGCAATGCAAATAATGTAATTCCAGGGAATCTCCTTCACCGGAAGTGGATCATAGATGCGCTCAGCTGTTTCCTTTCCACAAGTCCCATTTCACTAGGGAACTAGTGTTATTTGCTTACTTGCTTCAAGGAACTCTGCTTAAGCATTTTAATAGATTTGCTTACCTATACGTGAAGTCCTTAAAGGAATTTGTCTTTAACATTTTCATAATTTTTGCTAGTTTTGACTCTAGTTTTTTGCTTATGTTATAATAATTATGTTTCTCATAAGAATACATGTCATTCTTAATGATCTTTAATTATTCCCCATGAATTAGTGCTAAATAGGGGTTAGTTTTCTCCCTCTATTTTCTTTTTTTCTCCTCTCACAGCTTATCTCCACCATCTTAACAGCGACCACAGGTAAACAGGACACGAACTAAATCTTGATCAAGAGACGTACAATTCTCCCCGAGTTAAGCCTTTAGGGGCAAAGTGCAAAGAAAGCACTGTAGAGATCCCGGTGTTTCCCACAATTTACGAAGATAGCCACCGACGGGGGATGAGTCTGTAATTATCCCTCCTCTTTCTCCCTCAAAGGAAAATATAGGTAAGATTTCCCCGAAAACACAAAAATAGGGTTAATTTTGGAAATTGGTAATTTTGTAAATTTGACTTTACCAATTTTACTATTTTTACTTTACATTACTATTTTTTATTTTACTATTTAAGTCAAAAACTAGAAATCGAAAACAAAACAAGTTGAGAAAACAAGAGTCAAACTGAAATATTCAATGAATTATATAAATATGTACAGGTAAAAGTTATATAAGTAAATGCCTTGACGTTTTTTGAAATGCAATAATGTTTATTAAGAATCAGAAAAAAATCTTTTTAGGTAATCCGTCTAAAATATCACGAAGCTATACTAAAGCCAAACTCGATGGAGAATGCTTATCAACAAACTAATTAAAAATTAAGGTAGAAATCACTAGTAATTTTACTCCTAATTTTATTAATTAACTTGTTAATGACGAATTCATGTCAATAAATTAGGTTAGTGAGCTTAAAACTAATTAATATATTCAATATTTTTTAAATAAGATTTTATAAAAAATAAAACATAATTTTACAAGTACTAGGCATTTGTTTATTGATAAGCATTTTCCATCGAGTTTGGCTTTAGTATAGTTACATTTTCAACAAGAGGTAAACGACCAGATAATTGTAATTAGATCAGTAAGTATGATGCAAGTCGATGCAATATACATAGCACGATCACACCCCACCTGTAATTGTCAGTATCAACACTAGCATGAGTATCGAATGTATTCACAAAGATCATTTATATCGAGTAGATGTGGTAGGCTTAAGTTAAAGATCGTGATTTGGTTCGCTTTCTTAAAAAAAGTGGGATAGAAAAACGAGATTTTGAGTGAGAGTTAAAGCTACAAATACATAAAAATACTTCTAGATATACATAACAATATAATAATAAATAATAATTGATTGATCGACAGTCGTGAGAAAATTGTTAAACCACGTGTCGTTTACATTTCGTTTTTTTCGAAAAATCATATAAAATTTACTTAAAATGGTATAAAGTGCCATCGCATAAATTATATCTAATAGTTATTATTATTTGTTCAGAGTGATCGTTAAAAATAAATGTCATTATTCTAGCTAATATATTTTGGGAATCCCAAAATTTTTAATTTTAACTTAAATGTAGATACAATTTATTGTTATTGTGATTTTTAGGTGGAATTCAGAAAAATGTTAAATTAATTAATAAGCTTCACTACCGGTGTACTAGAGGTCGTCAAAACAGAACTGGAATTGGACAAATGTCTCAATTTATGAGCCACAAGCAATAGTTTAATCTCGTACACCGAGCGACCTGTCAGGTGTTAATTGCTGGGGCATTAGAATAAATTTCCCAGTAACAGCGGCTAATTATAATATATTTGAATATACACAGAGTACTTACTCATACAATTGCACTGTAGTGAGCTTGAGGCAGCATAGCGACGAGGGAATTAAATATTCCTATGTTAAATTTAATTGCGAACCAAATTACTGGAAGGTGTTAGAATTAAATACATAAATAATAAATTGGTAAATATCTTCAGTTAATGAATATAAATATAATATTGATTGAAGAAGCAGCTTGTATTTTGTGGAGGTTTATTATAAACTAGCTATTCCCCGCGGGTTCACCTACATAGATCCCCGTCCAATGGGAATATCTAGATACAAAAAAGCCTTCGTTATTCATTCATCATCATCATCAGTATCAGCCTATTATTGACCCACTATAGGGTTTAGCCTCCCTCGTTAGTCTAATGGTTATTCTATGTGGCTTCGATGACGAGGTCCGAGGTTCAAATAATAGGTTGGGTCACAGAATTATTCTGAGATTACCATTTTTTTATTGAAATTTTCAATATATTCCAAGCCTGAAGTCGGGAAATTGGTGTGGTTACTCCCCCGTGCCTACCCCGTGCTTTAAAGATTAAATATTTTTCTTAAAAAAGAACTGAATCTTTGTGGATATTTTCGCAGGTGTATAAAATAACTATATATTCTTTTCTCATTCTATTGATATAACGTTAATATGACGTTATATATTATAACGCTGCCTAATAATATAATAAAAAGTTTTTCAAATATTTTCTGATTTTGACATAACATATTTATAATTAAACAGGAAACAGTACGTAGCTTCGTTGCGACAATTCACATAACTGCAATATTTTATAGTTGATTTATTACTTAGAAAAATATGACTACATTTCTAGCGCTAGGCACCGTAAGGCGCCAGTAAAGAATTCTCTTAGATCATACATATCCATATAAGTGTTTATAATGTTAATAATATTAATTAACACAGTTCGCACACTGCGTACAGTTACATATTTTTCTCAAGGTGCCCATAGATAGGAATTATAATTTTACTTATAGTGAATTCTGAGTAGTAGGGAAAATTTGTTAATAATGCAAGAAAAATATACATAAACAGTGATTCAAGATTGTTGACTAAATTCATATTACTTTACAGAGATTGATTATAAGCAATTAATACTACATTTATTTTGCTATTATCGATGAAATTCGACAAACCAGTGCAGAACGCCTTCCAGATCATGACGGAGATCATTCGGAAACTTGATCTTGTAATGATCAACAACATAAAACTTTAAACACACTCTGGTCTACTTACTAGAGTCTGCCTTTAAAAAGCCTCGTGTGTGTATTTAAAAAGCCTCGTGTGTGTATTTAAAAAGCCTCGCGTCTGTATTTAAAAAGTCTCGTGTCTGTATTTAAAAAACCTCGTGCCTGTATTTAAAAAGCCTCGTGTCTGTATTTAAAAAGCCTCGTGTCTGTATTTAAAAAGTCTCGTGTGTATTTAAAAAGCCTCGTTTCTGTATTTAAAAAGCCTCGCGTCTGTATTTAAAACGTCTCGTGTCTGTATTTAAAAAGCCTCGTGTCTGTATTTAAAAAGTCTCGTGACTGTATTTAAAAAGCCTCGTGTCTGTACTTTAAAAGCCTCGTTTTAACTGAAATAAAGAAATATTTGTCTTCGATTTACTTACCTGAATACACAGTTAATGTGATTTGAATAGGCATTCGTTATGTACATGCATACTTATAAGGGAAAAATTTGTATATAATTTCCGTTAGTAAAAATGTTGAAAAAAAAATCAGATAAGACTTATTCCTATCGGAGAAAAAGACCATTTTGAATTTAACTGAACCAAAAATTTAGTTTTTTACTTATACAGGAACATAATCCATAAGTTTTAAAATACCTAGCTAAATCACGCAATAAGAAAAAAGTGGTCTAGAGGTAAAAAATGCTGATTTCCCTTTTTTATTAAATTTTTATTTTATTCCTTCAACGATATTTTTTTTCTTTTTTATTCTATTACATATCATATATCTAATACCATTCATCTACGTGTATAATCTATGGTACCTCTGAGTCAATGGTGTTAACAAATCGGTTATTGAGGCTCACATTCCAAAGTTACGCGGAAGACGGGATTTCCTCTGCTAAGTGTTGAGTCAAACTAAATTAACGGACTTAACTAATCTGTGCTTAGTAGATTTATATGGTGTTTAATCATCATTATCTTCGTTATCAGCGGACGGGCGTCTACTGCTGGATATAGGGAACTTCCAAACACTAAGGTCTTGAGACACATGCATCCAGCGGCTACTACTACAACTACTACTACTACTACTACTTGATGTCATCAATCCACCTAGTGGGGGGGACCCTGCTTTTATAGGTGCAGGGTCGCAACTTCAGTACCTTGGGACTCTAACATCCATTGCTCATAGTACCCAATACTACCAGTAGTAGAAGCATGGCTGTTTATAGGCTGATAATGAAAATGACTTCAACTTATTATTTCAATACATTTCACTGATATTTACAGTAAAAACTATAAAGAATACTGACCCAAAAGCAGCTGCTTTACGCATTTGTGTATGTTTGTGTATATAAAAACTAACGAACTAACTTTATTTCTATAAGAATAAACTAAGCTTGATATTGAAATCAGATGCTAAGAAAAAGATTTCCTGATAACACTGAAATCCACGCACTTAGTCGTAAGCATCAAATCAGACATTCTGAAATTGGAGTGGGAGTAACACGACCTTTAAGTTACCTACAGACAGTGCTTACCACTGTACCGAAGAGATCGCCAATAGTAACTGCTTGCACTAATAGGTGCCGGTCACCACTAGCTGGTGAAAGTGGATATGGTAATTATAAGCGATGTGCGACTTGATCACTAGTATGATACTATCGTTAGCTTTGCGTGGATAATACTTATGTTCCTTTTATTTTTATTAATTCTAATATATAATAACTATTAAAACCCCCGAGCCAAGTAATGATTAAACTTTGGTCATTCTTCAGCAAAAGTCAGCAAAAATTCTTCCGTTTAATTCCTGCATTCCAGGGTTTCATATGCCACATCCCATTTCCAGCATCAGGTCCTCGTCAATTAGAAACATGAAAAGAACCAGTCAAAACAAATTCAACGGGCCCAAACTCGATGGGTTTACTAAAAAAGTAGACCAGGGTTACGTCTCCTACCTTCGAGCCTTATCATCAGATCAGCTCAGTGGTTCCAGAAGACATTAGTGTTTCAAATGTGAGATCACACATGCTTTCAAGTAAACTGAGCGTGTAACATTTCTATTACAACTAACAAACGACCTGATGACCTAGAAGACCTGAACCGATTTCCACCAATCATAGCTAAGAACAGTCTCGACTGATATACCTTTCAAACAAAAAAAACCGCATTAAAATCGGATCATCCGTTTGGGAGTTACAAATCTCAAATAAAAATAATCGCAGGAAAACATATACAAACATAGCAAGTGAGAATTATGTGAAAATTTCGCCGCTAATAACTGCTGTAAAAAAGACGAAAAATAGTTTAACTTGAAAAACTGAATATTTCTGATGCTTAAATTCATGAATTAAATTAATAATTATATTTCATTAACCCTAGAAAGATAATCATATTTTATAGTACGGGAAAGATAATCATGCGTAAAATTGACGCATGTATTTGAATTAGCTGTAGGTCTAGGTTTAATAGTTTAATAGTTTATTTCAATGATTTGTATGTTATTACTTAAGCATATATATTAGTATAATAAATAATGCAGATAATTTTTTATACTCATTTATTTTTATTTAAGAAAACAAACTTAACAGTCTGTAGATCAAAGTTTTACAGTCAATCATTTACTTCGATGTCGACAGTGATGTGGAACAATTTGCCGTCAGAGATTCGACAAAGTAGTTCTCTGCCTATATTTAAGCATCGTCTCAAGAAATTCTATCTATCGTTAAATATTTAGTATAATATATGTATGTATATATATATATATATATATATATATATATATATATATATTGTATATATGTGTATGGAGTGTTTATGTATATGTATATGTGTATATATCTGTATTGTGTGAATATATATTATTTATCTAAATGATTTATTCTGTCTTGCACCATTTCCGCTTTCACTTCCAAAATTCCTATCATCAAGGGTTGCCTGTAAGAGATTGCTCCAAGCAATAAGGCCGCCTTTGCATGCATTCATGTTTGTTATTTTATTTTTATTTTTTACTGTGTGATTGTCTATGTATTATGTGTGCAATAAAGATTTTCTTCTTCTTCTTCTTAAACCTAAACTTCTATAAATCAATGAAATTTTATAACACTTACTCTTTCAAATGAAAACTTGCTTTTTATTATAATAATTAATATTTTTCTTAGTAGAAAATGAACAGTTAACTTATCTTATACTTTATGAATATAAAGTTTTATAAAAGTAAGTTACAAACAGCTCTGACACATATCAACGTTATGCTCTTTCAGACGACTGGTTATTCAGTACTGTTTTGCTCTTCGAAGATTCCATTTCCCCTCGGCGTCGGCTGTGGCTTCTTGAACCTCGTCTACAAGCCCTTCTGTGTCGCTCTGTACGCCATCTTAAGTTTAATGGTCCGCTACTCCACTTTCGGAGTTCTCGCACGGAATCTGGTCGTTACTTTGCATAAGAGCGGTCGAGATTTGGTCCTAGTCTTAATTACTACACCCCATTGTATTATATATTTGACAAATTATATACAAAAATAAAATTATATTAATAGTTATGATAAAAAGTACTGAAACATACGAAACACAATAAAACTTTCATATAAGCCGCTGTCATAAAAGTCACACTAAAGATAATCATGCGTCATTTTGACTCACTCGGTTCTTATATTTCAAAATCGGTGGTACTTACCTTATTGACACATATACTACGTGGTAGGTCCTAGCGACGTATGAGATGTCCTAAACGCACAGCTATGGATTCACGATGATTAGAGAGACAGAGCAATTATTCGAAAACGCATGCGTCAATTTGACGCAGATTATCTTTCTAGGGTTAAATTGTAAAATAGTGATGTTTAATATTTAATCCATTTACTACTGTGATGCTATCTATATATTTGTCGCTTTCGAACGGGTATACACAAAGACTCTCCTCATTGCCTCTATTCGTAGTCGTAAGTGAGACATAGTAACTCAGTCATGTCCATATGAATCTGTCGCTACCATCTTCGATTGCGCGATTATTTCTACCGCATTATCAATCATCCATTTTTACTGTTTATAATTCTGACGCCTCTAGCACTTTATGCAACGTTCATTTAAACACTTTATATTAAAGTGCCGTTGGTACAGTGGTACGCTTGACTGGAATCGTTTATTGAAGTGCATTGTTTGAAAAACATGAAAAAATGAACAGACTATGTAAAAAATAAAAAAAATAATTCAGTTACAGACTGCCTCGTTGTTCTAGTGGTTTGTCTATGTGGCCCTCGATCACGAGGTCATGGGGTCGAGTTCTTAGTTGAGTTATGAAATACTGAAAAATTTCTTTCTCCACAGAAATACATAGCTAAGAATATTCAGTAAAAATTCACAGCCTAGAATCGAGAAACTGCTTGTGCCACTTTTTCCGACTGTCGGTCACAAGGTCTAAAAATCTTCGACTTCTTACTTAGTTTATCTACTTTAATTTCATTAATATTTTAAGGGCCAGTTTTATCATCCTGCTTATAAATGTCAGAAAACTTAAACGTAAATTTTGTCTTTTTCTTTCTTTGTGTCAATAAAAGAGACATAACTATGTAAATAAGCTATCCGACACTTGTTAGGTGGTGAAATTGGTCCTAAATATTATTAAAAATTAATGACAATGTATGTATGACATATAAAGGTACCTACTGAAAACATTAATCGGGTGCCTTCGAGTTTTAACTCATTAATAAATTAATATAATGTGCAGAAATACTCCATAGATAACACTGAATGTGATAAGACTAATCTCTCTCGTTGCGTCACTTGCCACTGCAAGTGCTCTATAACGGAACCAGTTCCATATCTTGATGGAACGTATTCGTAACATTACTGGCATAATGCAATGCAAGCGTGCTATAACCGCCATATTATTAATTAATAATTTATTTTAACTATGCTTTTTGAGTTTTGCTACCGTATGTCGAGTTCGTCTGTTTAAATAACTGTTCTTTTCATACAAATGAGGTTTTAGTTGATTTCTATCTTTATTTTCGCTCGCTTTCGTCGAAAAATCGTTTCGTCGAAATTTCGTCGAATATTTGAAAAATCTATGAAATTCCCGTTTACTGGGTTAGTGAGGCTTACCCGACGAAAATCTTGTTTCTCTATTGTGGATGCTACAGTTTTGAGTGATACCACCATAGACAATTATTGTCGGAGTTGGGTGGTTTTTTCGTTTAGATTCGCCGATTTTTTAAAAAGTAAGATTTTTAAAAGTATTTTAATAAAAATATGTAAATTAATTAGTTAGGTTCAATTCTATCAATAAATGTATGAGAAACTCCGCAGTTTTTTCGTCGGATAAAAACCCTTAGACCTGTACAATGTGCATGCTACATAATTATTTTAATTATATTAATTTGTGTAGCATTAATAACAAAACATTAATTATAACTTCAACGATTTTTTTTAAATATATTATAGGACAATTACACACATCGTTATATAGACCCAAAGTAAGCTAAGGTAGCTTGTGTTATGGGTGCTATGATAACTGATGAATATTTTTATATATATTATACAGAAATACTTATAATATATAGATATACACCCAGACACTGGAAAGCATCCATGCTCATCATACAAACATTTTTCTACAAGTGGGAATCGAACCCACAGCTTAGGACGCAGAAGCAGGGTCACTACCCACTGCGACACTCGGTCGTCAAACTATGACTGTCATTGTGTTAAAACACGAACAACATTGCAGTCGAACACTAGTGTAGGTGTGTTATGATAATATAGATTACGCTGATGGCGAGGTAGGTAGCTAAGGAACTTTTTCTGAAACGGATTAATGATAGCAACACAAAATAGCAATTTATAATAAGTAGCGCGCCACATATTAGCTTGTCACCGGAGCTAGCGATAACAATCGTGCTAAAATTATTTTTGTATTACGCAAACTTGAATGTGTGCTTGTGCTTTTAAAATATAATTATTCTTTTATCCATCTGGATAAAACATAGATCATATGTATGGAATCTTTTCGATATATGATCTATGTTTTAACCGACTTCCAAAAAAAGAAGGTTTTTACCCGACTGCGTCAGAAGGAGGGTTATGTTTTTCGAGCGTATGTATGTATGTATGTCCATTTCTTCCGCACACGCTACAGCCTAAACGGCTGAACGGATTTTGACATGTGAGGTGTCGTTGAATTTGTCAAAATTGTGGTAGTGACATAAGCTATATAAATTTTCAAAATGGCGGCTGTAAATGGGGGAAAAAAGGGGGGATGTGTGTATTTTTTTCTCTTATCTTAGCAATCTGGGTACCAATTAAAAGGTCGTAAAAAGACCATTTCAAAAATATAAATATCATATCATGTTCATATTACTTTTTTTAACAAAAAATGGCAAAAAGTGTACTAAGTGTACCGTTTCATTTCTATACCATAAACTAAAACTAAAAAGTCTCAAATAAAATTATTATTATAAAAACAAAAAACCCGACTGCTTATAATTTATTATAATAATTTTATTTCATATTTAACTTAATTTAATACTTTGCAACCAATCGTATGCTAAAAAATAGGTATGACTGACGACTCTATGCAGAGCCTGCATAGAAGAAAACATATAGATGAAGAAGTTAGATGCAGTAGCATGTCGGTGACAAGGAGCAGCCTACAAATTGATTCCTCAGCGACACTCCACGAGGCTATCGGCAACCTGGGCGGCCTACTAAGCCTTCGGAGCGAGTTTGGCTGTTTGAATGAACCAGAGGGAACCTACATCTACATCGAAGTGCGTAAAAAGTTCCGAAAAGAAGAAGATGATCTGTTACTTTTTAAAAAATGTGTTTTAAGAATAATCATCATCATTATCAGTCGACGGACTGTCCCCTGCCAGAAATTAGCTTTTATAAGCTTCTACGGTGTTGAGCTACCTACATATAGCGGCTACCTGTAGATTATTATATATGAAGGGTTACCCAAGCGTTCCGCGATACTAATTTCAAAGTATCAAAAACCAATACATTTTCGTTCCGATTGGTCAAAATACCTAGAAGGTTTTTGATACTTTGAAAATACCTGTAGATTGACACCAGAACTAACGATAACAATCGTGCTAAAATTATTTTTGTATTACGTAAACTTGAATATGTGATTGTGCTTTTAATATACTGTTATTTTTCTATCTAGACATGCTCTGTGTTTTACGTTCGACACTGTTGAATGCTTTCCGCAAATTGTATGCAACTTTATGCTTTCTGACTCTATAATAATAATACCAATACAGGAAGCCTGTAGTTCTCACTCTGGAGCCTTGAGCGCCGGATGCTTCAGCATTCAAACGCCCCGCAAGCGGAGTAGAAGAGGTTTTTATAAACTTTAATGGTGTATATTGTATTATTTAAGTTTCTCAGCTCTATTCTACGACGAATGTCCAAAGCTGCTCTAGCAGGTCCCTGTCAGATTAAGTTGGGCACGGAGATTAATTTGATCAGAGAATCCGAGCAATTGACCGGTCACAAAGGGTACCGTGAAGTCCATGTCCGTGTCGCAAGTCACAGCACGGTGAATCCATGGAATGCTAAGATATTTGTCTATAAAAAATGTAAATAAATAAGAATAATGCTTTTACTACATACCTATATAGTTATAGCAAAAAGTTTCGACCAAGATCATAAGAAGCTTTCGCTAAGTTTTTTATGAGCATTTGTTAAAAATATATTAAAGTGTAAATATATGATTGAGAAATAACATTTATTCAATACAGATAATATACATACACGCATTCGAATATCAAAAGTATAAAGAGTATACTTCATCTGTTCATATACTGACAGGTATATTGTAGGCAATAACCTGACAAGCAACCTTCCAGCGATACACCAATCGTTGTTAATTCAAAGTCAAAAGATCACATTATTAAGAAACCGAAACACAAGTAGCCAACTTAATAATGATCAATTAAAACAATATATACCACATCACAAGCTACCGAAAGCACAGTCGAACCGATAACAAATTTCTATTCGTTTTAATTTATCATAATTGGAGTTAAAAATTAACTAATGAGTTAAATTCGTTTAACTTTAATGCCTTTTATTGATTCATCCATTAATTAGAAGTTAAGAACTGGTATTATGATCTGATCAAACGGCTCAAAACGGCTGAACCGTTAGTACCGGAAACGGAGTTCTTTAAAGTTGTAATCCTCGTAATATATTGCTTTATATGTTCTCATTACGCTACATTGGGTCTATGGAAAAAGTAGCCCGGCTATGTGCAGGGCTATTAATGAGGTTCACTGTGTGGTACAAGATAAACACTTATGCAACTAAAGTTTTTAACTCTCATTTATTTATATTTACATTTTCTTTTTAAATTCATGACAATTAATTAACAAAATAAAAATTTATAAAAAAAATGCTCCTCTGCTTGCTTGTCCACTCAAATTGCTCAAGCAACCGGTGGTCAGGGCTCCAGAGTGAACCTCCACACAATATACGCCGTTTCAAGGCCTTCTGTATCCGACCCTTGATCCAACAGTCAAGCGAAAGCTTCTTAAGATGATATTCGAAGCTTTTCACAAAAATACTGTTGACTGAAATTACTATCGGAAAATAACTAAATACTATTTTGTAAAATTTCTCTGTGGTAAAATGAAATCTAAGATTTCTAAGGTAGAAAGATGTTTGGATGCCAATGAATTCTTTACATACAAACTAAAAGAAATTATAATTGAAAATATTCATATATGATATGTATGATTTTTAAAATCAACCAAGACCAGCCAGACCCAGACCAATTTGGAAAATATCAAACGAGCGCCACGGAGACCGTCACAATAGTTATTGGTTACACACATATGAGATTTGTTTATTCACACATCCAATACCTGTAATCTAATTAATTTTTCAATACTTAAGAAGTCAAGTTAATCTCTTCAAAATCCTATAACTTGGACCACACAGCCAAGAACTCCCTCCTTCAAGTCCGAATTTAAATATTCCCCGGATCCTTCGGCGCGTGTCGGACAGGAAACAATTAGAATCCTTTATTTAAATTATTAGAGCCATTGTAAACAGAGCGGCGGTCAAGGTCCGCACCTTTTATTGTTTTATGGTGCAAAATCGTTCGTTACACACTTGATGGGAAAGTTTAATTGTGCACAGCTTTATTTATATATTATTTTTTATTCATTACAAGTTACCCCTTGACTGCTATCACACCTGATGGTAAGTGAAGATGCGGTCTAAGATAGAAGCAGGCTAACTATGTTGGAGTATGATAATATCCACACTCCTTCGGTTTCTACACGACAACGTACCGAAACGCTAAATCGCTTGGCGGTATGTCTTCGTCGGTAAAGTAGTAATTAGCCACGACCGAAGCCTCCCATGAGCCAGAACTGGACCAATTCAAAAAATCGGCCCTACCGGGAATCGAACACAGGACCTCCGTCTACCTACAGAGATCGTCATAATTAAATACATGAGTTAACTCTTGCATTGCAAGACACCGAGTGAATTTTAATCTCTGAATGTCACTGATATCCCTGAGGGGCTATTCTGTAAGGATGTTTTTATAGCTCGACAGTAAGATTAATGAATTCGTCTCTATCTCTGTCTGTCTAACTAGATACTATAGATAAGGAAATTTGAAACTTACAACGTCTACTAAGAACACAATTACAAAATAGGGGCAGAATTTCTCTGTTGGCAGGCCTCAGCCAAGGCTAGTTACCACCGTATCTACAAAGACACCGCAAAATGCTTCTGACACGATGTCGTGTAGAAACCGAAGGGGTGAGGATATTATTCTACTCCTAACAAGTTAACCGGCTTCCATCTTAGATTTCCACATCACTTACCATGAAGGGTGAAATAAAATGTAAAAATTGAAATAAATAAAAAAATGGAGGTCATAAATTGATTCTGATGAAAATGAAATATATGAACGCAGTAATGAAGTACCAAGTGCCTAATAAACAAAGTTAAGATTCACTAATTTCTATTAGCGAGTTATTTATGTTCAGTGGGCAATAATCGATGAATGCAAGACCGGTCGCGCAACATTCCTACATTGTTTACGACTTTCGTGTACTGCTCATCAAACTACAGTTCGTTCGGAAAATTAATGGCTTTGTATTGAATTTGAATTGATTTTGTACGTTCTTGCTATTAGACTGTTCATACTTCAGTTCTGGGTCATGAGATCCATTGTTACTAATAAGGGCGAAAGTTTGTATTGATGGATGTTTGTTGCTCTTTCACGCAAAAACTACTGGATGGATCCTCCGTGGAGCAGTAGTGAGCGGAGTGGATTTACAACACGGAGGTCGATTGAAATTGTCTAAATTGGTCTAGGATTGACTGGCGGGAGGCTTCGGCCTTGGCTAGTTACTACCCTACTGACAAAGACGTATCGCCAAGCGATTTAGTGTTCCGGTGCTAAGTCGTGTAGAAACCGAAAGGCGTGTTTCGCGCGTCTCCTAACAACTTAGCTCGCTCCCAACTTCGATTGAATTATCATTTATTATCAGGTGTGATTGCAGTCAAGGGCCAACTTGTAATGAATAAAAATAAAAATAATGGTTTTTTTAATTATTAAAAACTGATTATAAAATTGTTTCACTATTTTTTATTTGCCTTACTACTTACTATATTTATGTCTTATTTATATCTAGTTAGATTAGGTCCGTTAAGGTAACAAATTCAAAATCTGTTTCAAAGAAATGTTTGCGTGTCACAATGTTCTGTTTAACAATTATCCGTTCCCTTCAGATTGCTATCATTTGCAAAGTAAAATTACCATCTTTTAGTTTGAATAAAGCTAAAACTCACTGTTTGTCTGCCCATTACTGAGGAGCATGCTGCGTGACCGAAGGGTTGCCTAGTCCTTTGGATTAGACAATAACTTTAATTAAATTTAAATCTAAACTCCAATGAAATAAGGTAGAATTTTTATTGGTATAATTCAGAGCTCCTGTGGATGAGTCGATTATCCCAGATCACGATATTGTTAAGCTGTTATGAACCTCATTGTATTTGCTTTAAGGTTTGTAATTGTATGTATCTTTAGTATCTATAGGTTCTGCTTGGCAGATCACAGTATCGTCTAAGGGCCTGACCGCAGGTTTATTGTTGGAAATTTTTATTGTTTCTTAGGGGTAACATGAGAGGAAGTCACATGCCGTTGGTTTTTGGAACGTTATTTTATTACAGTTTTATTTTGTAGGAAGTGACGGATAGGTTAACAAAACCATATATTTACGTACAAAACATATCATAGATCTGACTTGAGGTAGAGACGAGGGAATATAATATGACCATTTCTTTTTTATCAGAGGAGTAGATCTCCCCAAAATAATGTAAAAAGTTTTTACATTAGTCGAGTAGATCCCTGTAGTGCCCAGGGATCATCATAGTCTGCCAAAATAATCCATTGCTAAGGCCTTGTCTAAAGGCATCCATACACGGTTTTAAGCCGACTGCATTCAACTGCTTTCTATGAATGGCTTGATGTCATCAGTCTACCTAGTAATAGGTAGAACATTACTGCGTTTTACGGTGCGGGGTCAGCATCCCATCATTTTGAACCCCTTAACGTCAATCGCCTCTTCGAACTACGTGTCCCGCCCATCGCCGCTTCATCTTTGCAACACGTTGAGCTTTGTCGGTTAGCTGGTTCTTTTGCGAATCTCCTCTTACATGATTTCACCAGTATATTATAGTAAAAAGTGAAGAAGTAACGAGATCATACAGTTCTCTACACTTTTCAAAATAAATGTTTCTAGTTTCATTACTATGTTTTGGCCAGTGGAGACCTTCAGTGGCAGCTAGTTAGCCCCTGCCGGCAAAGACATACGCCAAGCGATTAAGCTTTCTGGTACGATTTCGTATGGAAACCGAAAGGGGTGTGAGTATTATCCATCTCCTAAGAAGTAAGCACACTTCCATCTATTCAAGGGCTGAATTATACAGAGTGTATAAAATATACCTTTTATCCTCATTTTTAAAAGTCAATTTATTATAATAAGGGGGTGTCTTGAGCTAGCGACAAAAGTGACGCGATGCATCGCGACATACGTGCCCATAATGTCACGTCCCACCGCAGACTGCTACATAGGACGCAAGTTGTTTGAATCGCGTCCGTCGCGTGGGCAGTTTCACGTCGTGATTGTTACAGAAGCTTAAATAATTCGTATAACGTACTGTTAATTGTAGATTTTAATTAACACAATACCAAAATAATTCCCACGTACGTCGGAAAAGTGTCAGTAATTTCGGATTACATTTTTAGGAAATTAAACCAGTGTTAATAAAAGTTTAGTTAACTGTTTTTCAAAACGGTTCCTGTCAAGTATCAAGCTTAATTATGTATATTGGGAAACACCTACCTGTAATTAAAATCTCGGTCGTTGCTCCCTAACTTGAAGAAAATTCGCAAACGTGCCGCATAATCTGGGTAAGTTTTTTTTTAATTTTCAGTGAAAATTCTAGGCCAGGAGTCGTGTACCACCCAGTAGGTACCTCATTTCTCCGTGCTTCTGTCATTGTCATTCAAATAGTGTTATAGCGTTTGTAAAGTCAAACATTGTCACCCGCCGCATCGGAGCAGGGTGATGGGTCTAACCTCCATATCTGCTCCTATAAGCATGGAAGTTCAGCACTGTAATGAACCGTTTCAACATGGTATTGATGATGATGCTGATGATGATCAGTTTATAGTTGAACCCCAGAGCGCACTAGTGACGGCACCCATAGATGTCATCGGGCTAATAAAACGTAGCCCATAATGTTACAAAATGAAAAGTTTGGATCAATTAAACCCCATCACCTATTAGTTCTACCGTTAGGCAATGCATTAGAGCGGTGCAGTTTGAGGCCGTGCAGTTAACACGGCTGTATACGACCCCGGTTCCTTTATTTTATCTTATGGTATTAATTAGAACAATACTCTTGTATGCCTAGTTTGCGCCAATAGACGTATCTTACGCAGAGAATAAGACATAGGTGTCGACCAATAACAGTGAAATCCAAATTCCATTTTTTGTTCAGTCGCAACAAAAGATGAAACGTACTTGTATTTGTAGGCGTTTCGATTTTGACGACGGATTTCTTTTTCTCTACAGGAAATAAATTCCACCTGTTGGAATTTCAAACTTGGCTTCTAGGTTGATTATGGCAAGGGTCAGAGACGAATGGAAAAGGGTAATCCCCAAATTAGCGTCCAGTAAAGTCAGCATGTCAATTACTTGTCTTTTACGCTTGTATAGAAAGTAATTAATTAAATAATTGAACTATAAAAAAAGACGTGTGGCACTCGGAGACTGCCGCGGTAAAGCTATTGCATAGCATTTTTTAACCGACGAAAAAAAACGGAGGAGGTTTTATTAGAAAGGGCATACATCCAAGGTGGTCCCATTGTCCGCATGTTAGGATCTGATGACGATATCCTGGGGAAATTGAAGGAACTCTTCAAATTTTGGAGGCACGCTTACAGCGATTGACAGTATAGCACGAGTACGTTACGTGGCGATAAATCACTAAAAAGTAAGAAATAAAATTTTTTAACAAAAAATAGAACCGACTCGAAACGCACTAAAAAGTAAAAAATAACTGTGTCATTTAGTTGCTTTAATTTACTTAAGCATATCTAGGAGTCGGTGCCAGCCAAGGTTTCTACTTTCAAGGACGTTACCTAGAACCCACAAACTTCTTTACTACGTAAAATAAATGTTCCTTAAACTTGCTGGTCGTCATCGGGACCGTGGCCTAGCGGTAAGGCGCTCTAAGTGCCCGGATTGCCAGAGAGACGCGTTGATCGCGTGATATTGCAAAAAGGCATTAATTAAAAAAATGACTTTTTGAAATTCATTAATGTAAAACTTAACCAGTCTAATCCAGCATACAGTGTAAAATGCATCAAATTGCCGAAATTGTGCTTTTAATATTATGTTTTTGATACCCCTGAGTATTAGGTTTTTTCGTTACGGAATTTCTGTATTCGATCTCCACGCTCAAGGCCCGCGATAAAAGCTATACAATAGCTTAAAAAGTTTTCATTGACCGATACTTACGATCTATGAACTATCTACATATACATATTTATGTGTATGTAGTACCGAATATTATTTTTCTCGCTTTACTGTAGTATGGGTTGTATGTAGCCTGCTTAACTACCATGCACTAAGGTCTAAACGGTTGTGCTGAGGTCTGACCTCACGGGGACCTCTCTCCGCGATGCTGTTGCATGCTAATGTGTCAAATACCGGAACACTATTTCTAACTAATGGCATTTTGAATTTGAACGCGGATATTTTAAATTATAATAGACTACTGAGATTATTTAGTTTATTATAACAACTAAACTCCTCCGTGGTTTAGCGCTATACGCGGTGGATTTATAGGACGGAGGTCCTTACTTCGATTCCCAGCACGACAGACAGACATTTTCTTAATTGGTCCTGGTCTGGTGGGAGGCTTTGGCCGTGGCTAATTACCACCCTGCTGAGAAAGGTGTACCATCAAGTGATTTTGCGTTACAGTACGATGTCGTGCAAAAACCGAAAGGGGTTTGATTTCTCATCCTACTGCTAACAGGTTAACCCGTTTCCACTTTAGATTGCATCATCACCTATCATCACCCTAAACGTCACGCGTTTAAAAACGAGATTCGTAGTATTTTTCAAAAAGTGTGTGAATTAACAAAAACCCACTCTAGTCAGTATATAGAGTAGTCCGCCAACCCGCACTGGAACAGCGTGGTGGATCTTGGCTCCATATCCCCTCTCCTATAAAGAGATACTTTGCCCTATAGTGGGTCGTTAACAGTCTGATAATGTTGATGTTACATATAGAGTTGGGAATAGTTATTGAGTTGGAAATGAATACGTCATTCTTTAAGCTGAACATTGTTATCGGATCCAAACTGACAAACTTCATGATTATGCATTTTTCTCCCTTCCCAGCCAAAACGAATTAAAACAACGATTCATTAACAATACACATCAATCAAATCTTTCGTAGATAACATATTTATGAGTAAATGAATTGCTTTTTATAGTTTTTGATGGCTTATTTAACTCACTTCAGCTGTAGCTATTAATGTTTTATTGAATTTATATATATATCTATCTTATATATGCTTAAATTATAATGTGTATCGTATCTGTTTGTTTATTATCTCGTTTATAGTATAGTGTAGAATAGGTTTAGTATTATATTTGAATTAGGAGGAATGTGCAGCGTCCATATAAACTTTATATAAGTTTCAGGACGAAAAGAGACAAATAATGTAACATATATGTTTTATTAATTAAATAAATTATCTTTTTGGAAAGATCGGCTACGTATTTTACAAAACTTCAAAGAAAGTTTGTATAAAAATATCCTTGGAGTAACTCTACTATCTTTATATTAATAAAAATAGATCCGCAGAAGAACTGAAGTCAACGAAATACCTCGTTTAATGTATTTAAAGTGGTAAGGCACTGCACCGGAAAGAGCAATGCTGGCTATATCCCCCTAGGTGGAGTGACAACGTCAAGCAAATCTCTGGACGTAGGCGATTCTGTGGTGTTTGGAAGACATTACAAAACACGCATTGGGGCACTGTGGTGGATCTTAGCTCTAACAAGTAGGCATAAGCCATGAAGTGGGCCATCGATGGGCTGATAATGATACAGATGACAATGTCCTCACATCATTATTAGCCTAATAGACTAACCACTAGACAAACGTGACATTCGATGTCTATAGTGGTCGACTATTAACTGATGTAATGATGATCATATTTGCCCTTTTCTAAGCACATAAAAAGCCAGTAGATTTAACAATAATCCAACGTACGAAAATTTAATCCGAGCATTAGTTTTTATATCCGACCGATGCAAGTTTATAGCTGATCGAAGATAACACCACTGGTTTGTATACATTTGTATAAAACAATATTCGTGGTGGACGATACGTTAGTTCCTCATAGAAACCGAAGTGTCAATGCGACATGTCGTCTGCAGTTTATCGTCTGCCGTCGGTTACCAAATCGCACGTTTAACCGTTGAACTATTTATGAATAAATTGTACCGATTGGCGTATTTTTTAGACCAGAAATTAGATATATTATACCCATCTGACTATAATATTTGTGTACACGATACGGATCGAGTGATACGTCATCCACCGCCTATTCCATTGTTACGCAAAGATAGATATGATAGGTGTCTGATGCAATGTACCAGAACGTCTTACCTGTTTTTGCATAACGATGCATGGCTATTTGTAATAAAAGTTGTACCAATATAACATGAAGATATATAGAAATTGAAGGAAGAATTAAAGTAGAACGCAGTTCAAAGAAGAAGAAGAAGTTATCTTAACAATGTGGGTATCTTATGAAAGGTCGTAAAAAGACCAATTCAAATATATATATATACATGATTATATTACTGTTTTAACAAAAAATGTCAAAAAGTGTGATGTCTCATTTCTATACAACAAACTAAAACTAAAAGTTCTGAAAAAAAATTTATTATAAAAACAAAAAACCCGACTGCTTAAAATTAATGAACTGAAAAGAGAAAAACAAGTATCACTCTATCTATATAACATTTTAAATACTTTATGGAGCTGCAAGCAAATGTTGTTTGTCCGTAGTAAAAAGTATTGTTTTATAAACCACGCTGACATAGCATTATATGTTGGAACTACTAATTTTGAGATGAATTATACCTACCTATTTATGGTATAAAAGAAGATATAGTGACTAAAATCAAGAAAGTTATGCTGAAATAGTTTGGCCATGTAGAGAGAATGAATGAAAGCAGACTAACGAAAAGAATTTATAGGGCGAGAGTAAAAGGAAATGTTGGAAGGGGAAGACCAAGACGAACGTTCCTGGGTCAAATCCAGGATAGCCTGGTTAAAGGTCAGGTCAAAAGGGTACTTTTTTAGGTTACTAAACAGGTATGTACCCGTATGTAAGGTTTAATGGAATTGGAAAAAGCGAGAGAGATATGCAAAGATCGTGGCAACTGGAAGGACGTGGGATCTACCTACCCCTATGCGAATGAGATGTAAACTGGTATGTATGTACTTATGCACATATATTTGAGCAAATAATTCCATTTTTGTCAGCTGTACCCAGTATTGGGAAGTGTAGGTGTGAAGCTGACTACAATTTCACAGTACATGAATGTACGTCCATGCAGCATGGTGGAAGAAATATCTATGCGTGACAGTAGCATATCTATCGGTTATTAAATGATTAAATTGAAAAAAATAAATGATTTAATTATTATTGCACTATCCGTTTTCCAAAACTTAAAGTACTACAATGAGGGTTGTCTGGAGGAGATCGCTTTTAGCAATAAGACCGCCTTTGTACATTTAACTTTTGTTTTTGTTTTGTTTTTGTGTCTCTGTATCTTTTTAAATGTGCAATAAAGAATTTATCTATCTATCTATCTAAATTTAAGACCTCTCTGTAGTCAACGATTAACCTAAGCAATAAGAACACGCTACAGGGATAAATAACAGGGAGTACTGTCAACCCAGAACGACGCATCCCAAGACCCATAGATTAACCAATAATAGAGCCTAACAGTTGTTCCTGTTACAATATAGCGCGTATTTAGACAGAGCTTACCAACACTGCCTCATGTATGTAACTGTCTTTAATTGCTTTTCGGCACGGTGTGCAGGAAAGTGAGGTTTACCACACTGTTACATGAGCACGTACGCGCTACGGACCATTTAATACAAGACCCTATTATAGTGTTAGTAAGTATGAATTATTTTACATAATAATTTAACTATGGTCTCGTTGATGTCCAGCGATAGATTGTCCAATGCGGCTTCGGTTCATGAGAAGTTCGTGTGAGACGTAGGTTAATCATTGAATGATAGAGATTTTGTTTTCCAAGACAATATCAGTAAGAATTAGTAGTAAAAGTCACCAACTTCCCAGTATGGGCTAAAGTGGGAATTTAGTGTTATTACCCCTGTGTCCTGAAGACAGCTTGTATTCGATTTAACCCCCGAAAGTTGGTGTTGTGTTGTGCGAGGAGTATTATAAGTTTGTGTGTCTGTCTGTGGCATTGTAGTATCAAACGGATTGACCGATTTTAATGTGGTTTTTTAACTTTCAAAGCCTGGCGGTGTATTTAGCTATGTTTTATGAAATTCAAAACAAAATGGCCGCCATTACAATACGTAAATGGCGAATTACATATTTTTCGCAACTCCCTCAATATGAGGATCAAATGGATTGACAAGGAGTTAAAATGTATACATGATTATGCAATTTAAAAACTTTCAATGTTAAATCACAATTTTGTCGGAGGTATTTTAAATTTTCAATTTAATCTTGTTAAAATACAAAATATTGTTTTTCTATTTTATGCTAACGTAGTTTTTAGTATAATGGTAATGTTATTTGAACGAACGAAGTAAGAGCAGATACTTATATATTCTAGTGAGATACTTGTACGTCGGGTTGACCTTACCGGTATCTTTGATCTAGAATAACTTAGGTTTTTGATGAGCCTTAAAGGCTTAACACAGTGGGTAATAATGCTTAAATAACTCACATTAACTACTTTGTTGTTAAACTGCCTTGTTGGTCCTGTAGATAGTCCATGTATATAGAGTAACGTATATAGAGGTCTCGGGTTCGAGTACTTTGTCAAACGGTGAAATATTGAGCTTTTCTTTCTGCCTTGAAATTTTTGATAAAAACTGTCAATCTGGAGTCGAGAAGTTGATGGTGTCCTACACACATGCTTCGGAGAGTACGACAGTCTAAGTCATTCACCCGTATTGGAATAGTGTGGTGGGTCGAAGTTCTATATCTCCTGTCCTTGGTCTGTAACTAGCCCACTGGCTAGTAAAATAGACTGATAGTGATGACGATGACTGTCTTCTTAATGTCATCTTTTCAGTTTCCTTAACTACGTTATTCCAATACAAAAAAAATATTACTAATTTTTAATATTTTTTCCCGCCTAGATCGCAATGATAAATCATCGATCGTCAATGCTAATAATAATAACTCGACAGCTGGGACTTGGTCGCCAAAACCAACGCTAAAAAAAACTCTATTCCACCGTAATAAGGACGAACGACTAGCACTTATTAGGGGTAAATACCCTTAGCAATTATCCGACACGTTTCAATGTAACAGGGGTTCAAAACAACTGTTGATAAGTATTAATGTTGTTTGTTTGAGCTCGTTTTGAGCTTTTTGTCTTTTGAGTTCACTTGTAAGGAGTGGTTTGTATGTTCTACAGATTTGTTTACTTTTTTTATAATAATAATTGAACGATCTCATTGGTTCAGTGGCTAGTACTATACGGGAGATCCTAGGATCGAGTCTGGGTCAGGGATTTTTATCCTAAAACATTTAGTGGTACACGGATTTATTTCCTCAAAACTTTTTTTGCGGCCCAGTGGCGCAGTGGGTAGTGACCATGCTTCTGCGTCCTTGGCTGTGGGTTCATCCCACGTCTGGAAACCGTTTGTGTGACGAGCATGATTGTTTTCCAGTGTCTGGGTGTTTATCTATATATTATAAGTATTTATGTATAATATATATTAAAAAACGCCTGGCCCAGAGTACTTTTATAGGCTAATATCATAAACCTTACGTCATCTATTATTATCATACCCCGGTGCGGTGTTATAATCGAAAATAAATTGACTTAAGGTAATTTTCTAATAGGTTTTTTACGGAGCGTTTCAATCTCATAAAAATTGACGTAGGTAATAATTTTACGAAGCGACTAGGTAAAAACACACTCGGCACTTTATTGCTGGTTCAAACAAAGTTCATTAGACCCAAGGTCAGTATTATCGTGTGTCGTGTGCCGACGCGCGCACCGGAACAACAAACCGCGGCCACCGCACCCGCGCCATAGCGTACCGACCCTCCCCTGACGCTTATGTAAGACGAACGGGCACGCGGCGTCACGCTTCGGGTGATGTTTTAAACATTCAAGTAATACTTCATGGGGGAAAAAGTTCTTTTCTATAACAGGTAAAGATCATTTTATCTATTCTTGGGGCATAGATAAACGGGTATATAATACTTAAGAAGGCTCAGAGTCACTAATCGAGCGAGTTAGCAGCTGTACCTACTCGGAGTATCTACGCATGTTGGAATGTTAAATGAGGAGCTCCGCAGAAGAACCGAAGCAATTGACAGCGGGTCGCGTAACTGAAGTGGCAATGGTTGGTTTTGACGACCTCCGTGGCGCAGTGGTATGCGCGATGGATTTATTAGACGCGGGTCCTGGGTTCGATTCCCGGCGGGGCAGATTGAGATTTTTCTTAATTTGTCTTGGTCTGGCTGGTGGGAGGCTTTCGCCGCGGCTAGTTATCACCCTACCGACAAAGACGTACGGCCAAGCGATGTAGCGTTCCGGTACGATGTCGTGTAGAAACCGAAAGGGGTGTGGATTTTCGTCCCACTCCTAACAAGTTAGCTCGCTTCCATCTTAGACTGCATCATCACTTAACATCAGGTGTGATAGCAGTCAAGGGCCAACTTGTAGTCGATAAAAAAAAAGCACGTGGTTCAAAGAACTAATGGACTGGAAATGGCAACTCCGCGTCGGAAAACCCACTGTCGGTCGACCCCTACTAGGTGGACTGACGACGTAATCGTGTTGCAGGGAGGCGCTGGTTATAGGTGGCTCTGTGGCTACAGGTGGTTCTGGATCATTGTTTGGAAGTCCTTAAAAGCTCCCTTTGTCCAGTGGACATCCATTAGTTGATGCGGTTATGATGCCCATAGCCAGCTAACCCACATTGGATCAACGTGTCTTATAAGAAGAAAGTCTTGGTAAAATAGACTGATACGTATAAATAAATAAATAAATAAATATTACAGGACAATATAAACACACATCGCTATATAGCCACAAAGTAAGCGTACTCGTAAGTTGCTTGTGGTATGGGTGCTATGATAAGTGATGAATATTTTTATATATATACTATACATAAATACTTATAATATATTGATAAACACCCAGACACTGGAAAACATCCATGCTCATCACACAAACATTTTTCCAGATGTGGGAATCGAACCCACAGCCTAGGACGCAGAAGCAGGGTCACTAACCACTACGCCACTGGGCCGTCAATATATAAAGACAGCAAAGTAATAAACAAGAAATTGACTATAGTTTGTTATTTTGAAAGTGGACGAGTATTATCTCTGTCTTTATCTCTGGTAATCTGGCTTAACTATAGACTATTTAGTACCTAATTACAAAAGAAAGTCTTTCGCTATATAACAGTAAGACAAGTTCGCTACAGTTAGCGACTTTCAACCGTCAGCAATTGTTCAACAAATCAGAAATGTGGTCAAATTGAGGGTAAAATTGCACCGATCCGTCGCGCCATACCTCCCTCCCCTCCCCGCCCGCCGCCGCCTCGAGCCGCGCATTCAATGAAAGCATGACAAGAATTTTCTAATGTGGGTGCTCTTTTAACTTTGCTTCGTAACAGAGCGTAAATACATCCGTAAAGTACATATAAACACAACATTTTCTTATATTATATAAAAATTTCATTATGTTCTGTCCGTGTCGCTAATAAATACTCGAAAACAGCTACTGTTAATATGTTTTAGCCTAAAATGAGAGTCAACGGTACAGAAAACTGAAAAATCCAATACTTACAAAACTATAGAGGTGATTACGTAGGTTAACTTTCGTCTATTTTTTCTGCATTGGAAAAACTATACAGGTTACGTAGAATAATGTTCAGTTGGTCAGTTATGTTTTAATCATGGTATGATCTCCATCCAAATTTACAACTAAATCGGCGTAAATAAGATACATACAAACTTTCGCTTCATAAAGTAGGTGTGATATAGTAGCGATAGTCAAACTACCATCATCATCCCCTCATCCATCATCGTCCCTGTGATGACAGGGAGTGGTTGAAATTGCTGGCAGACAAGAGACAAAAAAGAAGGGAAGTTTATAGCTCTCCCAGCTCTTCTCTTTCTTGTGAGCACTGTGGCAAGTTGTGTCGATCTCAAATTGGCCTTCATAGCCATCAATCTAGGTGTAACCCAAAAGATGCAGCTTAAATCGTCTGTCACAGACGAATAACTGACTAAGTCAAACTACTGACTTCTGTGAAAATAAACAGACTTTCGTGAAAATTTTCAACCTCTAAGCAATTCCATATCTATAAAAGGCAACACCACCAGCTATTTTTTTTCCAGGATTAGAACTCTGACTCTCATCACCTAGCTACACTAGCCAACCACCGGAGCATCGATACAGTTTATTGTACACATGCACGAGCGCTCTAATACATGTTGTTATCTCCAGGATCGCCTTACGAAAGCGAGAACAACCAGACCGGCACGGCCGTTAGCACTTAGCACCGCAAGCATTTACCTACCGCTCGGGTAAAAACTAAACAAATAGACGAATATTGAATAGGCGCAGGCGTTACTACGAGTGAGTTCATTATAAAAAATATTTATTTACGTCAAGTTAGCCCTTGACTGTAATCACTACTGATAATAAATTATGATGCAATGGAAGTGGGAAAACATGCTAGGAATAAGATAAATTCCACACTTTACTTTTACACTTTTTAGGTTTGTTCACGACATTGTATCGGCTTTTTCGGTAGGGAAACCAGCCACAGCTAAAGCCTTCCACAAGTTAGGCCTGGACCAATTAGGAAAAATCTCAAACGATCCAGCTTGGAATCGCATACAGCTGCGCCAAGAAGTCCACCAAAATTCAGTTAAAAAAATATTTATTTAACTATACTGTAAATTTATGACTAAACGTTTTACTCTTTTGTTGAATGTACAATAATTGTTCTGCAATATTTAAACATTGTAATTGGATGCTCTGGAAAATCACTAAAATATAAACTAATAATTTTATTTTTTTTCACTAATTATAAAGTTACCCTTTACTTTTAACTAGTATTGTTGTAATGCGGATATAAAATGCTCGAGTCTACCTACGAAACTAATGTTAGACGAATTTCTAGTATCAAATATCACATAATTCCTATTCTAATTAGGTCTTCAAATGAGACAGGCCTTGCTATTTTGAGTACTAATTAGCATATTCATAAAAATAAACTCATCTTCAAGCGCGAATCAAACAATTTTTTTGCATAATATTTCATTATTTATGTTTAATTATTATTGTAAAAAACTTGTAAAGTGGTTTGTGGGATTAGATAATCTATTTAATTATTTTGTAATTTTGAATAAATTTGGAGGCACAAAAATAACTGGTAGTATTATTGTGTCGTGTGTCTGTCTAGGTATAATCTAATTTCACTACACTGTTTCATTTCTAAGCTTATTTTATAGCACAGTTATTTATGAGTTTGACATATTTATATGTAGATTATTTTATAGCAAAGATATTTAACGTCTCGAGTAATTAATGGAACCTCAAGACACTGCGTCTCAAGCTGAGAATAATAATTAATTCGTTTGCACAAATTAATTATCATAAGCGATAAGCAAAGTACAAGGTCTGCACCGCGCCACGCCAGAGCCTAGACTGCCAACCAATTGTGACATATTTATATGTGCTAAGTAGTGGGGTTAGATTATACCTCTCATCTGTTAGGAACTGGCTGAAGTTGCTGGCAGACAGGAGCTATAAAAGCAGGGTTTTAACCTATTGCACAGCTTCTATCGCGGGCCTTGAACATGGAGACCGAATCCAGAAATTCCGTAATGAAAAAACCTAACACCCCCTGAATACCAAAAACATAATATCAAAAGCACAATTTCGGCAACGACGTCATCGGGGAACGTGGCCTAACGGTAAGGCGCTTTACCGCTAGGCCACGGTCCTGATGATGTCGGTAGGTAAACATAAGTTGATAAAAAATGGTATGCAATAGCTTTACCGCGGCAGTCTCCGAGTGCCACACGTCTTTTTTTCACTACAAGTTAGTCCTTTACTGTTATCACACCTGATGGTAAGTGACGATGCAATCTCAGATGGAAGCGGGCTGACTTGTTACCAGAAGGGTGAAATCCACACTCCTTCGGTACTTACCGTCTACAGTAAAATATTAAGTAAACACGAAATCAAAACTTACACCATCGTTTTATAAGAACTTTATTACAGACAAAGCTACTGGTCACAAGAAGTGTACCTTTTGTGATCAGCGCCGTTGCAAAACAGTTCTACGCTATGCTATTTCAAAAGCCAAGCAGCATTATACTGTTTTCAGTGTCAGAAGATGTCTATTTACTGTTGCCTTAAAGATGTTTAAATTATTGATGGTAGAAAACATTGACGGCGGAAGATTGTTAATCTGTTTATAGGTGATGGTTTTCAACTTACCATGATATATAGCTTTTTTTTTATATAAAAATAGCGAGCAAACGAGCAAGCGAATCACCTAATGTTAAGTGATTACCGCCGCCCATGAACAACTGCGACACCACAGGCGCCACTGATGCGTTGCCGGCCTTTGAGGTGTTCATTTACTCTCCCCTTGAAAATCTCCAAATTGTAAGATTGTGGGAACACCGAGGATGGAGGCTCATTCCATATCTTACAGGTGCGAGGCAGAAAATTCCTAGTATAGCGGATGGTGATACTATACCAGGCATCCAGATGGTGAGGATGAAATTTGTTTCTGCGGCGTGAGGTAGCTATAAAAACTACCACTATTCTTATGTTTTTTTGCAGTGTTCAAATCTTAAGGGTACCTACACTGAAAATACAGGCACATGCAATGTGTTTATCTCTGTTATAGGGTTATAGGGAACGATTTTTATCGCAGGCATACAATAATATAATCTAGTCCCAGTCTTTATTAGAGGCCTGTGCCCTGCAAATTAAAAATAGGCTTATTACGATAATGATACGACATATAAAATGAATATAAATAATTACGACTATAAATAACAGTGATAATTATCACGATATTTATTTCAACGAAGTGAGAAAATCTTAAGATATCTATCTTATCTTTTGAAATTTTCTCACCCTTGATGCTCATTTGTCTAATTAACAGACATTTTTATCGGAAACAATTCAAGATATCTAATTATTTTGTTACAAAGTTATGTAATTATCTTACTTAGTTGAAATTGTATAGTTTAATTGGCATATTCCGAGCGTTAGCATTTTAACTATCTTCCCGAGGCTGACTGCTTTGATGTGCTGTTGAAATTCAGAATTTTAAGTTATTAAGACATTATTAACAGTCACTACAGGGGTCAGGGTGTAGCCTTCCTCCTTATATAGTAGATGGAATTTAGAATTTGGATCCACCACGTTGCTTCTATGTCTTTTGCCGGAATTACATTAATTTGTTCATAATGAGAATGACTGTCACGAAAACTTCTTCCTTAAATCAATATCTTATAGCTCGATACCTACAGGTTTTGAAACTAGGGCTCGTAATCTAAAGCCACAAAAGCTAACTACTAGATCAGTTATTTGAAGCCAGATGATATTAATTGACATACATACAGAAAATATACCACTAGAAATATTAGATACTAGCAGTCGCCCGCGACTTTGTCTGTGTGAAAACCTCTTAGGTACCCTTTTAATTTTAAAGACAGACGTTCATATAAAGTGTGCTCTTTCCCCGCTACCCATAACTGAAATTTATTATATCACATAAAGCCGATTTAATAAATTTCACGGTCCGACTCGCGCGACAAAAACTGTGATAACTTGGGTAATATATACAATACAAATATAAAATATAGACTATGACACTCACCGATAACGTAGCATTCTACTGGTGAAAGAATTTTTTAAAATCGGAATAGTAGTTCCTAAGGTTAGCCCCGACACATCTTTGTTTACAAACTTACAAACTTTACCTCTTTATAATATTAGTATAGATATAGAAATATTAGATAGAAAGACACCTAAATATTGCACAAGATATGTGTCTGTTAGAAAATTATATTATTAAAGAATAATTCTTTAACACGATTAGGCGTCGAACAGCTGTCGGAACGAAAAAAGAAGGATTAAAAATCCAATTAACAAACGGAACCAATTTGGAAGAAGGCAGTCAAAAATCATACATCTGCTACAACCCTTCTGTAGAAGAGTTGAGGCACCCCTAACTTCCTTGATTATAAAGTTCCGTATTTTATTTACTTTAATTGTAGTCAGTTATTTATAGAGCCAATGTTATGATTATAGTTATTGTAATATAGACAATATTGTATCGATTTTTATCTACATGTAGTAAGCAATTAAGGTAGGGATATGTAATAATTAATATAATTAAGAAAGTTAATATTTTTTTCCGTTAAAAAAACCAGTGGTAGAGTTATTACAAAGAGACAAAAGTAACTTTTCAAAAATTTCTTGTGATGTTTTATTTTTTCCCAACCCAATAAATGCAATTAAATTACAATATTATTAAAAAAAAGTGATGCGATTAAATATAATAAAATCGATGAAATATTAAAAAAAAGTTTAATTTATAACTATAATCATCAATTACGATTGTTATATTATGTAAACTGTAGCTCTTTTCCAGGCTTTTCAAACTTATATAACTTAACAAAATTTTAACTATATGATACAATACTTTCTATGCTCCTGTGCTTAAATTTACTTGCAAAAGGGATAATCCAAAAACACTGCGTTAATAATAACCCAATTACATGACGGACATGTTCACAAATAGAAGAACAATGGCACGGAATTAAAAAACACATCCACCTTTGTTTCTATCTACATAGAACCATAACCGCATTGAAATCTAGAAGTGAAATAGCGCCTGTCATTTTAACTACTGAATGAAATAATAACGCACGTATATGGCGCATTTTTGAATTTTAAAACATTTGCCAAGATATTGATTGATCACAATCACCTTATACGGTCATCGAATGAGAAATAATAAATGTTAAGTTTAGTTTTAACAAGTTGTTTTTTTTAATGTTAAGTTTCTTATGTCAGTACGCGGTCGCTTTATCCTTTTGTTCATATTTAACGATACCTTACATGGTTTAAATCTACCTAAGAGGCTTTTTTGTTGAATTAGCGCTTGATCGTGAACTCACTTGACGTTAAGTGACGATGCAGTCTATGATAGTAAGTTGCACACCTATTTTTTGTTGAATGAAAGTTAGCTCTGGACGACAGATCTACTTGACGTTATTAATTGACGATAGAGTAAGGTGGTTGCTGACTAATTTGGAAAATACAATAAGTTAATTTCTCTTATTTTTAACCGTCGAAAAAAAACGGAGGAGGTTCTCAATTCGACACGTATATATTTTTTTTATGTATGACCACGCATAACTTTTTACAGAGTTGTCCGATTTTGATAATTTTTTTTTATTAGAAAGGCCCATTGTCATCTTGTTAGGATCTGATGATGATATCCTTGGGAAATTAAAGGAACTCTTCAAATTTTGGAGGCACGCTTACAGCGATTTCGATTTTTGTCTCGGTATTGGTAGCTTTTAGGCTACTAGTGCCGTATAATATACTATGACAGCATAGTACGAGTACGTTACGGAGTCGGTGCCAGCCAAGGTTTCTACTTTAAGGAAGTTACCTAGAACCCGCAAACTGCTTTACTACGTTAAATAAATGTTCCTTAAACTTGGCTGGCACCGACTTCTTAGGTATGCTTAAGTAAATTAAAGCAACTTAATGACACAGTTATTTTTTACTTTTTAGTGCGTTTTGAGTCGGTTCTATTTTTTGTTAAAAAAATTTTATTTATGTATTAATTAGACATGTTTCTACCCAGCATTACGTTTTTATCGTTGTGATCAGTATGGTAAAAATGCATCATAATATAAACTACAACAACCCACCAGTTTGATTATCATTCAAATACGATAAAATGTCAATGGACAATTCTGATAGATGTTACACATCCGCGTTGAAACCGTTGTACAGCAGTTTCAACACTGACGTTTTTCTCCAAGAATCGGCATACTGCTTATTTTAAAGATCCTCTGCTGATAGTGGGCCTTCACCGTCCTAAGATATGATAGGATGATCTTAGGAGGTTAATATTACAATCGGAACTTAAAGATAATGGATAGGACAGACAACTTAACGTGCACCAAGATGTACCATCGATGTCCGGACTCCAATCTGCTATTAATACCGCTATTTATCAGAATGAAGAAAACCCCTATATTTGACAACACGATCTAGGACTCATACATAAAACAAAAAGGTAGAAAAACCGTGATTAACCCGAGCGTTAGGTATATTTGCAGATAATCAAAACGAATTCAAACAGATCACAAGTTAGAGCCTCTTGAAACTTGAACTTTAAAGCAAGGTCAAATTTAAAACAAAGCATTAGTAAAATAGACTACGTAGAATATGATATAACGCCAAGGTTGAATAGTGAATGAATAATTCGGCAGAGATTAGAAAAATTGCTCCATTAATTACATTTATATCTCCATGTCTTATTTTATTGCGTTTTTATTGTACTTATTTAATGAAATTACATTTATTATACAAGAATTCATAAATTATTTAATGAAATTTATTTAAATGTAGACAAGTGTTTTGAGAGGCATTAGTGGAATACATACAATTAATAACATAGGTATTCGTATGTCTTTAGGTACATGTATAATTAGTTATAATTGCCAATTCATTTATTTAGATTAGGTATTTTGGTCCAAGATGTCTAATAGTCTAGTAGTGGCTAATGGAAAGGTCAGAGTCACTCAGTGGGCAATGAAGTGAGCAATGCTTGGAGTATTTATGCATGATCGATTCCATGGTAAAACCAAATTAATCGACTATCCTCAATGAATCACAACACTAAAGTGGCTCAAAGAGTCGATAGACGTTGGGGTTTCAATGTGCTAGAATGGCAACACCGCACCGGAAAGCAAACTGTTGATCTACCCTCTACTATGTAAACTGACAACATCAAGTGTGCTGTAGCACGCTGCTGGATGTAGGCAACTCAAGAACGTAGGGCTTTTCAAGTGCTTAAAAGCGGTCTATTTTCTGCAGTGGATGTCCATCTGCTGTAAATAATGATCGTGATAATGTTGAGATGAGGTGTTATATTATTTCATATACCTATGTATATAATAATAGGAATATGGCTAATATAAAATGAATAGACTTGACTCTTCCTACAACATTAAATAGAAAAGCATCGCAATAGGCATGCAAGAAATAAAATGTGATGCCTTGCACGTGAATCAAAGGAATAGATTGGTTTATATCCTGTCACCGGCATCAATACCTTCATAATTAGGTGATAGTAATGCTGCGTGGTAGAAATGAACATACATTGTTAACAGCGAGCGATGCTAACATTTCCGCGGACGAGCTAACACCTTTTTGTTTGTTATTTTATCACAATCACTGTAAAAAAGTTTAGTTTTTGTACACCAGTCCTTTCATTTACATTAAGAAGTATTGAATATTAACGCAAGCTGACAGAAAAGGTGAAATATTTTCAAAAATCAATTTTTGCTAAATTATTCAAATATACCACACACTCGATTCCTATTCTCTGATTACAGTAATAAATAAGTGTGCCAGATCTAGTTAAACTTTGATCATTCTATCGCACCGACGCATAGGGGGTGGATCGGAAGTGCACGTGGTTAGGACACGTGCTTGGATAACTCATCCTTTCGTTACAAATCACTACCCTACATAGTTATTGCACCGTTGGTCCAGTGGTTAGCCTGGGTGCCTTTAGATCACGAGATCCTGGATTCGAGTCTAGTCGGGATGGCAAAATACTGAGCTTTTTGTCTTCTAAAATGTTTTTGTAAATTATAAGCCTTTAGTAAATTCTAAGTTTGTGATGTTCAAACTTACATGCCGTGCCTGGAGAACAATCGATTCCGGTCGAATTTGATTAAAGTGTATTTGTAAACCTACTTGAAATAAACGAATTTTGAGTTTTCTTTCTTTTATTTAATGTACCCAATAATTTACGATGATAATATTTTATTAATTATTTGGAATTATAATTCACAGATATTCCAATACATTTATTATACATTCATTTATAAATTGACGGCCGAGTGGCGCAGTGGGTAGTGACCCTGCTTCTGTGTCCTAGGCTGTGGGTTCGATTCCCGCATCTGGAAAATGTTTGTGTGATGAGCATGGATGTTTTCCAGTGTCTGGGTGTTTATCAATATATTATAAGTATTTATGTATAGTATATATAAAAATATTCATCAGTTATCATAGCACCCATAACGCAAGCTTCTTACGAGTACGCTTACTTTGGGGCTATATAGCGATGTGTGTAATTGTCCTATATTAAAAAAAAAAAAAAATTACGTAGATACGTCCGTCTAACCCACTATCTAGCGCTTTTTCCGTCTGTGATCTAACCTCAGGAAGTGGCCCATTGTGTCACTCTTATAATTTGATAGAGGCGGTTATCAAATTACCGAAAACCGAGATTCTTTTAAACACATTTTACGCTCTGAATAATATGTAATAAAGATTGTAATTTGGTATCCAAAAACACATAGAAAGTGCGCTGAAAGTATACTTTCAAAAAATAAAACATTTTCACATTATAAATTATGCCAAAGTGTAATTTTATTATAATTTTAAGTCATATTATTCAATAAGCTAGTTAAATTCTAAATATTTATATTTTATTTTTAAACAAAAGTTGATCGTTTTTACCATATTATAGTAATACCTACTCATTTTTTAACGCACTTTAACAAAAGGATGTTCTTTACTCGTGTCGGGTTGAATGTACGTAAGTGTTTTCGCGATTTTCTCTTTACTCTATTATTAAAATATACGTTGATCAGGAAAGCTTTTACTATTTATGTATCCACAATACAAAAATTTCGGATAATAAATAATTTCGTCAACTAAAGATTAATGCTCAAGTTTTCTGCCCACGGTCTTGCGGCACCATTTGTAAATACGGAAGAAGGCGGCCGGTTTTTAAGGTTCTATCGTCAAAGTATAAAGTGTGTTTTATCTCTAGGATAATTAGAGAAATGAAATCCTTAATCATCAGACACCTAACTTAATGGCGACAATAGTACTGTGTGGAAAACTTTCTCCGGACACAATTGAAGTTAAAATCTTTAAGAGTACGATACCAGTGAGTAGTTAGCAAAACATTTTGACGGTCGCGATGCGTAGACTAGTCTATAAATAATAAATTAAAAAAAAGCACGTACCCATAAAGCCACAATCCACTTACTCGAAAGCTTGAATCACACTCGAAAGCGATACGCATCGCGACCGTCAAAATGTTTTGCTACAACAAGCCTTATCTACATCTACAGCATGGTCGGCTAATAGCGGAAATCGCCAATTGCTTGAAACAATGCGTTTCGACGCACACTGCACCACTTAAGCAAGACCTCCGCGATGTTATACGCGACGAGATACAAAATTCCGGTATCTTCACACATGCTTTAAAAAATACATTTGCTGCATTTTGTGAATACCAATATTCCCTTTATTAATTAGTCCTAAGGACTGCCCACACTTATGTATGGTAGTGAAATTTGGGAATGGCAGAAGAAGCACAAAAGTAAAATAAATGCGGTAGAGATGAGAGCATTGAGGAGTATGTGCGGGTTAAAACTGTGTGACAGAGTTACAGTAAAATAGTATGATAAGAGAAAAGTGTGGTGTAAAAGAAGATGTAGTGACTAAAATTGAGAAAGGGATGCTTAGATGGTAGAGAGAATGAATGAAAGAAGATTAACAAAAGAGATTTACAAGATGTTGGAAGGGGAAGGCCTAGGCGAATGTTCCTGGACCACATTCAGGACATTTTAAATAATGGCCAGATCAGGAGTATCCTACACCGACGAACTTGTATGAAAGGATTAATGAGAGTGGAATAAGCTAAGGAAGTATGCAAGAACCGTGGTAAATGGAGAGATGTGGTCTCTGCCTATCCCTACGGGAATAAGGCTTGATGTTATGTATGTATATACTGTGATAGAGTGAGTAAGTACAACAAATCAATCATACGTACGTTTCGCTCCGAAACTAGAGTACCCTCAGAACATTTTGACTTTAAAATGCGCAGTAAATAAATATAAAATATAAATAGGTATAAATAAATTATTAACTATATATTTGTGATTTATTTCCGCCAGGTAACATAGCTTCTATCCAATAAATAATTCAGGTTTTGAACCCAGGTACTCTTGTTGAGTCCATTCCGTTTACTCTCCGAGAAACCGCTCTGAAATAGCTTGAGAGATTCTCAATTCGACACGTATATATATTTTTTTATGTATGACCACACATAACTTTTTACAGAGTTGTCCGATTTTAATAATTCTTTTTTATTAGAAAGGACACACATCCAAGGTGGTCCCATTGTCATCATGTTAGGATCTGATGATGATATCCTGGGGAAATTGAAGGAACTCTTCAAATTTTATAGCCACACTTGCAGTAATTTCGGTTTTAGTGTAAGTATCTTTTTGGCTACAAGTGCCGTATAATATACTATGACAGTATAGTATGAGTACGTTACGTGGCGACAAATCACTAAAAAGTAAGAAATGAAAATTTTTAACGAAACATAGAACCGACTCAAACCGCACTAAAAAGTAAAAAATAACTGTGTCATTAAGTTGCTTTAATTTATTTAAGCTTAACTAGGAGTCGGTGCCAGCTAAGGTGTCTACTTTAAGAACATTACCTAGAATCCACAAACTGCTTTATTACTTTAAATAAATGTTTCTCAAACTTGCTGGCAACGACTTCATACACATGCTTAAGTAAATTAAAGCAACTAAATGACGCAGTTATTTTTTACTTTTTAGTACGGTTTGAGTCGGTTCTATTTTTTGTTAAAAATTTTTGTATATTCAGTAGGTCTGGTTATATACCATTTTTACAGCCTTAGGGATAAACTGAGGGTTATAAGTTATAACCCTAAACACACAGACGAACGTACATTAGCATGACCAACTTGCCAAAAACATAATTTTTTATCAAATTTTCATAACTTCTCTACGTAATTGAATGTTATAATCTTTTTTAATTACCATAGTATAAAAGCCACTCAGGCAAAATGAAATGTCACCAAAAAATCAGCAACCCACTCACTCCCCTACAATTGACGACCCATTACCCAAACCAAACGTGTTTGAGTGTAGATAACTAGATAACACGAGGGCCACTTGACTGCTCGTATCCTGCGACTAAACAAGGCATGGGGCACGTGCGTGTGTAGGCACCCTTACTTTCAGTTCCGGTGGAAAGAGGTTATTAAGTTTTTTTTACATAAACTCCGGAAATGGGCAGTCAGATCAATTATTTAACTTTCAGTTAATAGTTTTTAGCCCACACCAGCCTAACAATCTAAAAATTGATAATCAAGCTAATTTTCCGTCAGAACATAATATTAAAGTTAAGACTAATTGATTTAAAAAATCCATCTTATTGAAAATTTTTGTATTTTTTATATAATAAAGATTTTTTCATCTCGAAAAAAATGGAATAATTTCTAAGCAGTATCATCGCTAATGGATGCAATACACAATTTCGGATGTCATGGAATGTAGGCACAGACTTTACTACATGCGTCTTTCGATATACTCGTATCCTATCATAGTTTAATTAGAATTAATTTGACATTTTCTAAAGAAAGCAAGAAAAACCAAAAATATAATAGTAAAATAACATAAGTTCGTTAGCAGTATGATCACAAAGCTTTGGTAATACAGAATGACGGATGCATCGTGTGATCTGCCTACGGATACGTCACGCTATGGGACAGTATGCGCAGGCCTCAGTACACTCGACCTTGCGGCTCTCGACATATCATATATTTTATCTATACTAATATTATAAAGAGGAAAACTTTGTTTGTTTGGTTGTAATGAATAGGCTCAAAAACTACTGGACCGTTTTTAAAAATTATTTCACCATTCGAAAGCTACATTGTCCACGAGTAACATAGGCTAAATTTTATTTTGAAAAAAAATAAGGTTCCGTAAAATATTTGGGTTTTTCGGACACAAGGTGTAAAAAATCAACCAGAAAAGTTACTTATTTTGCGTACGCTGCCTAAACTATAAAAGATAGAACCATAAAATGTTCTAATTAATTGGAGATCTTATAAATATCTACAAAAAAGTCCGCGACACACTATAACTATCTATGTCGAGTGAGGCACAACAACCATTTTTTTATTTAAAAATCTTGATTTTTTTTTGGACTACATTTAAACGCATTTATTTTACTTATGCTATTAATCCTTATCAAAATAAATTATTTCATCACTAAGTACAGTTTATGTAGATAATATTTGGTATTTAAAAGATTAAAATTGGACGTTTGGTTTTGAAGTTATGGCGAAATTAAAATATTACTATTTCTGCGTTGCGAAGTGAGCGTCACCAAGGCGGGGGTGCGCGTGCGGGAGGGGAGTTTAGATCTATGTTATATATACGATGATGAATTAAGAATTCGATCTTTGTTCAAATATCTATTTAGTACACGGAAGAGTTTGTTCGTTTGTTTAAACGGGCTAATCTCTATCTGCGTGTCGGATTGTAAAATTATTTTTGTTTATTCTGAAGGCTAGACTCAAGAGTGAAATATACTATTTAATATCAATTTATACCCATCAGCTTGCCATAAATATATTTTTTAATGTTAATGTACTGAAATGTCTTACAATGTTTAACAAAAATGTAGACCTTTAGTACACGGGACGGGACGGAGAATATTGCTTCACGGGAAACTATACAAAAATTAAATTGAGAGGGGGAGCGGGGAATGAGCACACTATGTGCCTTTACACATTTTGTATAAAAGTCTGTCTTTAAAATTAGAAGGGTACCTAAGAGGTTTTCACGCGGACGAAGTCGCGGGCGACTGCTAGTACAAAATAAATCTAACATGCTCTAAAGAAAGCAAGAAAACCTCTAAAAATAATAATGAAATAGCATAAGTTCGTTAGCAGAAATATCACTAAGCTTTGGCAATACACAGTGACGGATGCATCGTGTGATCTGCCTACGGATGCGTCACGCCGTGGGACCGTAGGCGCAGGCGCAGGCCTCACTACACCCGACCTTGCCTCTCGGCAGATCGCGTCATTAGCTTTAATGATTAGGTACTCGCGGCAAATTGACAACTTGATTTGTTATTTGTCTTTATCATTATATTTAAGTCATTTGAAATAAGTAGTTCTGTTGGTATAATAGATTTTATACTAGTCCACGTTCATGTCCGCACAAATCTAACTTTAAATAATACATTTTCGCACAAAGTATTCCGTACAATTTTTAGCTCCAGAAAGGCCTTGCCTTCTTCCTTATTCCACTTGAACTAAATATCCTATTTTATCCATCTCCATGTTTTAGTGGAGTGAAAAAGAGTTTTGAAAGACTGTATTCTCAGAGATTAGCGCAAACAAACAAACAAATAATTCTTTATTAATAACAATGAACGAATGTAGACCAAGATCTAATACAATATACATGTTATAAATGTAGAACAATAGACATTAATCAATGTTTATTTCAACAGATTATTATTTATTGTTGATATCACTTTGTCGTATTGTTCATATTATGCGGTCATACTTGGTAAAAGAAAATGGCGCCGCCAAAGTCACACATAAAATTCATTTAATTGTAATGACATAATTATATTTCTCTATCACTTACACTTAAGTATTTCCTGAATGTATATATGTAGTAAATAAACAACAATGTTGCTATCACAATATTTCAATAATAATTTGATTCACTTCTCTAACAGATATATTTTTACTAATAAATGGTTTCACCCGTGTAAGTAAATACTGGGGAAAAAAATAAATCAAAGAATCATACTACACTATAAACATTGTTTGTTAGTGTGTGATTGTTTATGTTTGAAACACTTTCACGCAAAAACTTAATTTGTCAAAAATTCAGCATTTACCGAAACCCGCGTTTTTGGATAAAGCTTGACACCACAAAGTCAAAGTCAAAGATCTACTGTATCCGTTATGTATAGGCAAAAAATCGCCAGTACCTTGAGCTTCAGATGCTTCAAGCTTTGTGAGTTGTCAAGCCACGGAGCAGGCGGGCAAGGTCAGTAGTTTACTCGACTGCTCACGATCATTACCCGTAATGGCCGCGGCGGATTGACAGATTGGATTACTATAATGCCCTGCGATTATCCGCTGCAATAATAGAATAAACTTATCTACTTGTATTTACTTTGCTATTGTTAAACAATTTGTAGACGAAAACAATAGATTCCCACCAAAACATGTTCGAGTAAAGTATTGTAATGTTTCCATTTTCATTTTAAAATGAATCGTGTACTGTAAAAAAGTTATTAAATCTCATAGAGATCACATTTCTGAACTCTACAGACTCCTAACTCTCCCTCTCTTTAACTCTGCCTCTCTCTCTTTAAGACCGACTAGGTGGAGCGACGATCTCCGGAGAGTGTCTGGCTTTGATTGGCAAAAGCCAATAATAGAGAAGACTGGCGCTACTTAAGAGAGGCCTATGTCCAACAGTGGACGCATGATGGCTGATGATGATCGTTATTTATATTATAACTGCCTTGTTGGTGCAGTCTTTTCATTAGCACTTCGAGTCCCGGGTCTATAAAACGTATTGAGCTTTTCTTTCTTCCGAGAAATTGGCAGTAAATATTTCTAGACTGGAGTTGGGAAGGGAAATACATAACTCTGAAAGGTTATTACGCCGTTGGTACGCCGCTATTATATTTTGCGGAGCTAGCGCAGTGGTATGCGCGGTGGATTTATAAGACAGAGGTCTTGGATTCGATTCCCGCCGAGGCAGAATAAGATTATTTATATATTTGATTGTCTTGGTTTGGCTGTTGGAAAGCTTTCGCCGTGGCAAATTACCACCCTATCGACAAAGACCTACCGCCAAGTGAATTTGCTTTCCGGTACGATGTCGTGTAGAAAACGAAAGGGGTGTGAATTTTACCCTACTCTACCCTAAGTTAGCCCGCTTCCATCTTAGATTGCATTATCACCAAATTAAGGTGTGATAGCAGTCAAGGGCCTACTGGTAGTAGGTAAAAAAATTAAACATCTGTTAGTGAAGAAATGAACTGATAAATCCTCTTGTAAAGTATACATTACAACCTTCTATAGGAGTTATTCACAGCAATAAAATATTTTTATAATATGGTCAGTATCAAAAACTAACTCACAACGGAACAACCGGCCATTAAAAACAACGGTAGTGGCAAATCGGTAAAAAACACATCTGCGTAAGTAAACTCTACTGACGAGGAAGCAATAAAAAAACTAAAAACAGCACAATAATTATCTATTCGATGAGCATGCAAGATGTTATCTCAATTTAAATCTAAATTGTATAAGACAAGACAATAACAAATTATAATTATTATATTTTATTACACCGCACAATGTATTATTTGTATAGGAAAATAGATGACTTAACTGAGATTATATACATGCAAAGATTCTACGTCTTGTATTATAAAGATGCAAAAAATATAAGCAGTGATAGAATTGTAGGTGCGCCTAAGATCCTTTTGATGTGAGAAATCCTATTGTGTTTAATATGATAATGATATATTGTAAAGAGTAACCTTTGTTATTAGTTAATCGACACTCAGACTCAAATTTTTTTCAATTTGGCTTCCTTTACAAGCAGTTTTAAAAAGTAAAGTCTGTTATTAGTCCACGTTACTGCAATAATTATTCAAAACCTAATCTGTAACCCAATGCTCGCAGTAGCGAAGTACATTAGGCAACTATGAGTTTTGGATTATATTTGCTTTGAGCAGCATGTTGAACATATCCTTAATCGTCCAGGTGTGTATCATTACCACAGAGAAGGTTCTTTTGAAGACACAGTCAATTTTTGCATAGCATTTCCGAGAAGTTCCGCAGTAGAATCAAAGTAACCGACATAGCTCAGCGAGTCGGAGAACTGAAGTAGACGTCCCTAAAAAGGCCTATGCCCAGCTGTGGGCTATCGGCTGCTAATGTTGACAATGATGATGACACGATCAGAAAAGCTAAAAAAAATATTATTATAAAAACAAAAAACCCGACCGCTTAGAATTAATTAACTGAAAAGAGAAAAACTACTTTCACTCCATCTATATAAAATTTTATATAATTTATGGTGCTGCAGGCGGGGACAAACAATACTTTTTACTACGGGCAAAGATAGATCTACTAAAACTACGTTTGCTCCCGCCTGCAGCACCATAAAGTATATAAAATTTTATATAGATAGATACATCCCCCTCTTTT